>CM034536.1:57902640-58075764 GCA_020002185.1 Paraescarpia echinospica
GGTCATTTTTAAGGCAACAATTCAAAGTCAGATTCCTAGAATCTGTGTAGACTTCACACTATTGAATAAAACAATTTTTTTCAGAATTCATTATATATTAATTCCAATGATGTCAGTATTGCATTATTGCATTATACTTGCTAATGCAGTTGATTTAAAGGGAGCATATTGTTTGTAACATGGACCAAAATCTACATTTATTGGCAGGCACATGAAAAAAGTGAGTTACGTATAAAAATAAAATTTTGGCCCTCCCATCCCTCCCAAATTTTTGATAGCGTTAGGGACATAGCATGTACATCATTGGTGGAAGAAGGGTTGATAGCAAATCTCAACGCTTTCCCCATTTTCTTAGTGCAGGTGGACAATGTGTTCACGGGGTTTTGATGCCGAGACAGCTCGCTTCTCTTCCACTGGTGATTTTAGTAAGTTGGGTGTAATGGCCCCACTTATAGGTTTAGGCTAAATCTTGATATAGTGTAACTCTTCAGCAGGTAGTTGGGATTATAGTTAGTGTGAATGAATGGTGTGCTTGGTTAGTACGGTACAGTGCATAAGGTCTACTGTGATTACAGTAGTAATGCTGTTGTTGTATATATCTATAACAATACTGCTAATGTTGTATATGCCGAAATGTAGGCTCTGTCAACCTGAGGGACAGGAGACTAGTATGGGCTCAGTCACAGGCCTGGCCTTGGGATGTATAGCCCACATTTCTCTCTCTTTAACTTAATCTCTAATAAACGTCATTCATTTGGCCTTCTTTCATCACTATTCATGACTTGTGTTGGTGCTTGCATAAAGGGAGTGTCATGTATAAAAATAAATGTATTACAGTAATAATGAATCAAACATTTTATTTAAAGAATTATTCATGTGACCACTTGGCTGATATTGTATCAATCTATACAAATAAATTTGTGGCAATGTTTGGAACAATACTATTACTGGTAAGTGGCATAAACAAGCTACTCTCTCCCCCGACTTTTTTGCACAGAAAGAAAGTATGTATTCTAACTACGTGCCTTCTGCATAACAGAAGTTCAGACAACAGAATAAATCATTTTGTAGAAAAAATGCCTGTGACAGAATCACTTCCTACTCCTGTAGTAATAAAAAAGAATTAACAGAATACTGTTGATCAATACTAGATTAATGTAGACAATATGCAGTAAGATTAAATGATATGTATTCCTGGAGAAGCTGAGAGGTTTTTGAGTATCTGTATCAATGTTTTTGTCATGAAAAACAAAAAAGTGAAACGCTGCATAAGCTATAATTGGTTGTAGTTGGAGCACTGAGAAAAAAATCTTACGAGATTTGCACAATTAAATTGCGACTTCCGTCTAAGACAATTTTTTTTATCTATGGACATTTTACAAAATGCTGCTGCCACTGTGCAGTAATTTAATATGGACAAACTAAAATTAAATTGTTTGGCGCACATCTATGAGTCACTAACGACAATCGCCCAGAGATATGGCATGAAAATAAGCGAGAGTGTATTTTTAGACTGCAGTAATAACATTACAACTGGCAAAAAAAATAAAAAAAGGGATTTAGTACCAAGGCAAGGTTTAAATATGTTTGTTTGTTAAGATAAATGGTGTCTCCATAACTAACATATCCGGTAGACTTGTTTAGAATTATTTCATGAAAAATCAAATCTGTCTTGTATTCAATGTCCACCGTACTGACACATAAATCACAGTTATTAATGTTTTCTTATAACATTTGAGCAGCCTCAAGCTAAAGGTTGACACTGGTTCAGCGTATATGGAGGTAAACTGCTGTTTGCATATTCAAAAGTGTAACGTATTCGGAATGAATGACATGCAACATGGATTTATTTGTTAGCCACATTGTGTCATGAACACCTTGCCCATCCAGTTCCATCAGTTTTCAGTCATTGCCTGTAGCATTTCGGCAACTCACATGTGGTGCCATCTGCTGGATAATTGCGTGCTACATTATATTTTAAACCATAGTCTATTTGCTAAACACTAGGGGTATTTGTTGGATGGCTTTGCAGGTAGTGAGTGATGTTTGAAAACAAACTTTTCGTATGAACTGAGTGCAGTTGATGAACATTTCAGAATTTTCACAGTCCCAGTTTTCTTATTATCTGACAAAATGTTAAAGAGCTAAGGCTCAGTTTTGACCAGATACGGAAGTACCTCATTACTGCTGAAAACAACAGTGACGCCACATAGTGAGCTAGAATAAGAACAACACCCAAACAGCAGTGCCACCTGCTGGATTCTGTAAGACTGAAGCAGCACAAATTACTGCACCACAGTCCAGTAGATGGCGAAAGAACAAGTCAAATGTACGGTTACACAAACATTCACCAGATGGCAGCACTTCACAAAGGAAAGGCACAATATTTGGGAAATGTTTATCTAATGAAAATCTTAAACCACAAACTATATCAAGTTAAGTCAACAGACAACACACCGATAGAAATATATTGCATAGTATGAAAATAAATGTGTATGTTACATCAGGCATAGGAGTCACCTACAAAGACTAAAATATTGTATTTGTTGTCATAAGAAACATCCTGTTTTGAATTTTTTAGTTACCAGGTATTTAAATTGTATATAAAAAACCTCCAGCAGCCAAATATGACTAGCTGGCCTTACTGACACAATGGTAAACAAAGTACTGTTGATTTTCCTAAGTCATTGTTTTGTCTGATTATAAGAAAATTGGATCTGAAAAAATTGAAACTTCTCCAAAGCCACTGTCATGTCTCCAATATGTTGATGAAATGTCGTAAAAATAATTTATTTACAACTCTTTTTAAATGAATACATGCACAATGTCCATCAATATTAAACAAAGTCATGAAGTTCTGTGCCAACATGTCTTATGATTCTCACATCAAATTGCCAAAACTCACTCCCACTGATAAACACTTTAGAAAATACATAATTTCCATGTTGATACATTCAACCATCCTACCACCATTAAACCAGCTAATATGCCTGCTCAATTGCGCTCAGTTCATAATCAAACATTTGTCTTCAAATTTCACAAATCACAATTTACTACAAGTCTTACATTTGTTTGAAACAACAGGAAGGTTAACTATGCTCTGACCTCTGCATTGTAGACACCTATCTAGCAACTCCCGCCACCTGGTGGATTCTCGTCTATCAATGTAATTAAACAAATGAGTGTTACCTAGTCCACTAGGTGGCGATACCCACACCAGTTCATTTGCTACAGAAGGGGTCATGTCCCAGTTAGACTTCCTGCTTCATTAGACAAATTTTTTTATAAAAAATTCACATGCTCTGACATAAGTGCATTTGAGTATTCAGATTTCCAGGTGTGATTGTAGAAGCTGTTGACAGTAAAATGGTGTATTTTAGCTGATTTTATTAAGCGGAAGGATATTTGCCAGCAAATTGGGCTATTTGACCCTTTAGCCAGAGTACTGCCTGCATCCATTCATAAATATTGACAGGTGTCACACATACAGGCATTTTATGAGAGCTAGAAATACTAAATTTGGACTAAACTCGACCAGCATGTCAATGAGATGATGGTAACAGCGGGCAAGAAGAATTTTTGTAGGTCGCGTTTTCTTATAATCATACAAAACGCTAACATGGCAACTAATGGGAAACTAACTGTAGACTGACCTCAGAACATGATCTAGATGGCAACATTTCCCAGAACTCAACTCTCAGTCAGTCTTCCCAAAACCACTTAACCGACTCAACCCTTATTACGTCTGCCACATCTTGTAGATTACATGTTGCAAGGCATAAGAGTTTTTTAACACATCTATATTGATTATTTGATTGAGTTGCTACTCTGACCCACTGCATATTGCAGTTAGATGCTCGAGTGACCATGACAACCATCTCTAAAGTTCTTCCAGTGTAAAAAATTATCAGGCCAACTACACTAACATCTCAGAATCAGACCCAATAAAAATAACTTAATAGTTTGTCCAATGATTCCACCAAAATTAAATAAATTGTACAAATGAGTTTGCATGCCACAATGGATACATATATTTCATGTTAATTTAAAAGTATTAGAACAATTTTATTTTATTAACACCCTATTCATGTGCCAACTTTAAAGTTTCATCTTTAAATCTTCTTGTTTTAAAAGAAGTTTGTTAAAAATCGAACCTATCTACATTGTGTACATTATTAACTACAACATGCTAGCTTATTTGTGTGAACGTGTATTTACAGTAGTTTTGATTAAATCATCGCTCCAACTACAGATCCAGTCAAAAATGCAAAAGCCTCTATAAACAAATAACACATGGCTATTCACACTTTCGAACGTCACCTGATAAAATAAGTCAAATTTTTCTAGAATTTTTTACAAAATTATGAGTACAGTGAAGACAAAGATACAGAAATAATTTTATTAATAAAAGTGTTAAAAGGTGGGATGACAGATAATCCAAATATATACCCATAATGTCCATCACAATAAAAAGTGTTAGCTATATACACATATACGAAATAACTACGAAACAGATGGGTTTTTAAGGACTCCCTAAAACCAGTGCACTACTGAACTCCAATTTTCCAGGGCATGATAGTTTTTTATTTGGACCAGTGTTTCACAGACTATTCCTGTACACTGCGGAAGACACTGCTAACCACATCCCTGGGCATACAAGGACTGACGTGGCATGTTGCCTGTGGACCTAGTCCCCTCTGGAGACTCCCACCCCACATGACCTGCCTCCACAATGTTTTCATGTCATATTTCAACAGGCAGGATCTGGTGTTCGCTGGTTGGATTAGTAATCAATCCGTCAGATAACTGACTACTAGATAATTGATTGGATGCACCAACCAGACAATCTTCAGCGCCTTCTGACATTCCTTTGTGTGGGGAATATAGGCATCAGTGACAACTAATATTTATCATCTTAAACATGGATGAGTTTGTCATCAGTGATGTCAAAGGGCCATGTGATAGCAGTGACTAATGTCTCAACTGGATCGAAGTGGGATACATGTAAGAGACGATTGCGCACATCTGCAAAAATCGCACAATAAAGAAAGCTTTAACAATCAATTTTACCTTCTTAAATGTAGACAATTCTGTCGGTTATGACGTCAATAAGTGAAGTGATAACAATGACTAATGTGTATTTGTCTACTGACTCTTAGTGAGGTTATATATGGGTAAATACATAAGAAACGATCACGCATATCTATAAAAAATATCAAAAAAATACTGAAAGGCCAAAGACTACAGATACTGGGGGTTGGTAACTATGACTCATGTGTTATTGTATAATTACAAATTGTTACAAAGTATACACAAGAGACTGTCTTGTACATCTACATAAGGAGTTGCAAAATTTATTATTTAAAATTAACAATAAAAACAACACTCATGTGGAGACGAGGGCAATTTTATTGTACAGAAAGTTTTTATTTGTCATATTCACCATAATAGCACTTATTGTAAGTCATTTTCTGAATTATTTATACATGTGAATTGTTGGACAAAGGCAACCTTTGATGTGGTTAATTCCAATTGGGGGTTCATATCAATTTGTTTTTAAAACAAACATAATTAATGATTAATCAGTGTGGCCTTTTAATTAAAACGATCAACTACAATCAATCTTGTAAGCTGAAGTATTCCCACAACTCAATCAATCAGTTTGGTCCTTTAACCAAGCGGTAAAAAAAGAATCCATCTATTTGCAACAATTAACCAAAGGATCAAATAGACTTCAACTGATTGTCATTTCAGGATCAAAAAAATCAAACAAATCAAAGTGAAATCAATCTTCTGCATATAAAACTCAACAATACACACTAATAATAATAATAATAATAATGTATTTATTTCAGACAATCATGATGTCCATATATACAAATACATCAATAAAAGTATGTAAATAATATAAAAATACATAGATAAAAACAATATGTTTAAAAATTATATAAATCCCGGACCCACTGGTGCCGCAGTTTCGAAGTACAATACACGTCGCTAGTTTTAATGCTATAAATAATGGGATTCAAAGACACGTCAATCCTATTCATTAAGCTAAAAATAGCCTTTCTGATTACACATTTACCCGAGCTGACATTAGCTGTAGCAAACATGTGGCTAGCGCTACATCTCATGGGCAAATTGTTCAATATCCTGAAAGAGTTGTTATATGCAACAATGAATTGATGAAAATTAACTTTTCTAAAGTTCACCCATAACGCACACATATAGATATTACCAAAATACGCTGTAAATAGCTTATTTTTACAGCAGTTGAACAAAAGTGAAACTTTTGACGTAACATGTTACTCTTGGCATACAAAAGTCTCACTTTGGCTTGCATGTCAGACTTATCAGACAAGTTATTAGAAATGACATGTCCAAGATATTTACAAGAGGTGGCAAAGTTTAACTTCTTTCCTCCTAATGTCATTTCTTTAGACAGATTTGACTTTCTAGATTCAAAGTACATGACCAGGGGTTTACTCGCATTGTATTGCACATCGTGCTCACATCCATATGAGTAACACATGTCTAGTAGTGTTTGTAGTCCTTTAGCAGAAGGTGCAAACAGAAGTAGATCATCGGCGTATATAAGGTGATTAACAACCATGATACCAAGACTACAACCGATTTGTTTTTTGTGCAGTTGTATACTCAGATTATCCATATAAATGTTAAAAAGCAAAGGGGATAACTTCCCACCTTGCTTAACACCATTGCCTACCGAGAAGAAGTCCGAGTAGGTATTTCCCCATCGTATGCATACACATTGATTATTGAATTCATTGCCGAGTATTCTTAAGATATAGTTCGGTACATTTCGTTGTTCTAGTTTCGTTATAAGTTTATTTCGGTTGACACGATCAAACGCCTTTGATGCATCTAAAAATGCGACGTGCATAGCTGAACCATGTTCAGTGTAGAACCTTAATAATTCCTTAAATGCAAACACGCATAACTCCGTTCCATGTTTAGGCTTAAAGCCAAATTGATTAGGAGTGGTTTCCAAGTACATTTTCATTCTGTTAAAAAGAACAGTGTCTATTATCTTCGAAAATATATTCGGTAGACATATTGGCCTATAATTCCCTTTGTCGTTTACTCGTCTATTTTTGTCTTTAATAATTGGTACAATAACAGACTGTGACATTTCTTTTGGTAAATAACCATGCACCAGAATCGAAGACACAATGATAGACAAAAGCACAGCGAGTTGATAATCAGCGAACTTAATATGTTCTGCACTGATACCGTCCAGACCTGGTGACTTATTTTTTGAGAGTCCATTAATAATATCCATCAGTTCAACTGCACCAACAGTCATTCCTGTATTGTCAGTGGAACAGTCATAACAAACTTTATCACATCGACTATCCTCCACATCATTAAATATTGATATAATAGTATATCTTATTCAATGTAGACATATTTCACTGAAATGTGACGTTATCATGATTAATTCAACGGTCAGACTCACTCAATTGTAACGTTATGGCATGTGCTGATTTTACCTCAGTATTTTTTGCATGTGCCATTTTGGTATGCACCAATTCCACAAGTGAGTTTCTTTAGCAAGATTGGGAAAGTGCTGCGGTGGAATGTATAATGTAACACCTCAATCAGTCAGGTCAAATACGAGTACATTTTCTACTTACACAAGTTGTCTACCAAGACTGATGGAATAAAACAACTCTATTAGTTGCAGGACATGTATCCTGCAGATCCTAAATCATCGTTCTTATCTTACCATCTTATGTTTCAAATCTGCTACAAATAAAGGTCTACAACTGGTGTGCACTAAGCTCCATTCAGAAGCAGAAGAAATTTGCTCCATATAACTGACTGTTAGTTTATTGTCGACAATCGTCCATAATCAACCGTAACATCATGTGAGTGATGCAACATGATGGCGCATATTTTATTACAAAAAGGTCATATAATTTTATATTTGCACATTGTTAACTTGAATGACTTACCTACAAGACATGGCCTGGAATATCGCCTTTCCTTGAAAGCAAGGGACTCTTTCCTACAGAATGTTTCCTGGAAAGAAACTCATTAAATTCTTTGCCTCAGCCAAACATACCATCAACTTGGATTGTCCCATGTCAGCTTGGGGCATTTAGTGTACTGAGAACAATGTCCTGAGGTAAACTGGTAAAACAAGACATCAATGAGTCTATTCAGATGATGTTTGCTGACACTGGAACATCTAACTACATGGACATATTGTATAACCCTGAGATGAATTGCAATTGATCAGCCAGCTTGAGGTGTTATTTGTGAGATGACTTTGAGGTGGGGTATTCTAGGTGGGGTATTCTAGGTGGGGTATTCTAGTAGTTAGAGCAGTGCATAATTGACTCAGGTAGAGTGGAGTCTGGCTCAAATCCATCAGTCGCAAATTGCAGAGTTTGAGCCACTTCCTTCACCCAAATTTGTCTGTGTGGTGTACATTTGACCAGCCACAGCAACATGTTAAACTGAGTTTTGTAAATTTTTTGATTCCACAAATTGTAAACTTTAAAATGATACCTCACTTGTTAAGGTATCATCAGTAGTTTTTGACTTGAATTGCTAAAATTAAGCAACTATTTTTTTCAAAAGTGACATTTAAAATTATAAGTACTCAGTAGGTTTCAAAAGTGGGCTATGTGTAAAGAAAATGTCGAAAGCAATCATACATTTAGTATTTTATTAGTTTTGTTTTTATTTGTTGATGGAAATTAACCGGACACTGAAAGATGAGATCGTACTTTATGCATTTCTGCCAAAATCACAAAACTAATGGGACATGACCTAGTCAGCTATTTTTTTTAGCCCACATCCTGAATAAGCAAGTGTGACTTAATATCCTTGTCACTGGGGTGTACCTGGCCAAGAAAAAGATCGCACACGTGGGGAAACACATGGCATGGAGGCACTAACTCCAGAGTTGGAAAACTCTGAAAATAAAATAAACCACTCCCATGTTAGCAGTAGACAGGGCTGCCTGGGGTAAATGTCATAAGTCATAAAATAACCTTCCTTGTGGTCTCTGACCTGCCATGGCTACATGCCAAGTTTCCACCCAATTACATATAATTTATATTACCCACCTGGTGGCCAACCAGGCAACATCACAAATTACATGTGCTGAAAAGTAACCACAATGTTAAGTAAGTCAGAAATTTGATTCACTTGTCTGGAAATCTACTAAACCTGCAAAACTATGATTAAGACTGAAAGGCATCCTCGCAAGCCAGGGCTGTTTGCCATGCAAAACTAGCCCTGGCTGATCCCCTACACGAAGTGCGGAAGTTAGCTGAGTCAAACTAGTAATTGACTTCGCCAGTCGCGACTGCATCACCCATGAGAACAGCGCAAATAGCTGCCCCAATTTGAAGACGGATGAACGACTTCTGGGAATCCCAATATATGTAATGACCCCTTCGCCCATTAGCACGAGCAGCTGAGTGGTATTATGTTTTCGAATAATTGCTTCTACTTCCTAAACATTGCATGTAACACGAGCCACGGTTGGTTAAAATTAGTTTTATTATGACCACCTGACCTGCCCACATCCACTGATCTAGTGAGCGATTTTATAGGCTAAGCTTAAATTCAGAATTTCGCAAAGCGATCAGCCAGGGGGTACTGCTGGTTGGCACTGATGTAATCAGCAGTAGCGACCCCGGCGCGTGAGGATGCTGAAAGGGGAGATGAATGGAAAGTTCCCTCATCTCATCACAAGAGATGCAGACATCAAGCCAGTGGAGGTATTCCAACTGATATATAATAACAAGTAGGGTGGGGACATGTTGTTCCTAGGAGAGTGTACAAGTGTCTAAAAACACGACATTTTACAATATTTTTGTATACAATTTATTTCCCTTCTTTATTAACACATTAATCATGTGATTGATATCTGTGATACTGTAGTTTTACAAACTGTAGCTTTATAACAATTCTCATATTGTATTAGTTTGTTAGGTCATTGTAATAATTTCTCCTGTTTCTTTATTTTTTACATTTTATTCCCATATTGCAGGTACAATTTTCTACCATACGTAGTTCTATCAATAAATATTATTAATCATGTAAATAATTTCAAACTGTAGAGACAAGTGCTTTAAACCAATCACTTAATCAATCAGTCATATTTTTCCGAAAACAGAACAACAAAACAAATTTTTTTATGAAATAATTTAATTAGAATCAGACCTTCTTAAAACATTCTCTCACAATCAGACACTGGCTGCGAAATAAGGCCGGTCCGATCGTCCCGGACGAGTAGTTTCAGTGATCGGACTAGTCCATGTTTAGTTGAGCAGTCCCATCGGACTAGCTGTTATTATGTAAATTAATTTACGCTATGTATACGCTAGTTGGGTGTTGTGATGGAATAAAAAAAATCAGACAGTAAGGTAGCATTTTATCATAGGCAGCTAAATATTCCGTACGACCGTCTGATCGGAAACTTGCTGAACGCAGTGAATGTAAATGGCGGCTGTTTACATCCGGTTAGAGTAGGATAGGTAGTGCCACCTAGCGACCATGAGTGATGGACAAACGTACATGCGCGGGTTACTGACATCGTTACGTGGTATCCCGTCGTGATGGTAGTTGCGTTATTCCTGCATTGGGTGATTATTTTAGCAAGTTACCAAACGCCAGCAATGTTACTGATTGTTTAGTCAGCTTCGGGAAAGAAAACGCTAATGAAAAGTATAGGGCAAATGATTTAACAAGATTTAACAAGATTGCCATCCAGAGAATTAACTCTAGATGGCAAGTGGACAAGGATTTGAAGGAAGCCCTTTGGCTTATCGAGAGTCCAACCCTTTTATCTACATATATCCAGCCCTTCTGAGGTATGTGTCGATTTTATTTTTAAACATATTCACACTACTAGCACCCACACAATCATCAGATAATCTGTTCCATTCATTCACAGTCCTTTGTGAAAATGAGAACTTTCTTACGTCTAATCTACACTGCTCTTTTACTAATGTAACTTCATGTCCTGTAGTCTTTCTATCTTTCTTAACTGAAAAAAACATATTTCTATCAATATTTTCATAACTATTCAATATTTTAAACACTTCTATCTGATCTCCTCTCAATCTCCTGGTCTCTAGTGTTGTTAAACCACATTCTTTTAGGCGTTTTTCATAACTAAGATCCCTCAGTTTTGGTATAATTTTAGTCGCTCTCCTCTGTACTCTTTCTAGCATATCTATGTCCTTCTTGCGGTATGGCCTCCACGCTTGTATACAATATTCTAAATGAGGCCTAACTATTGTTTTGTACAGCGGTATTATTAGTTCTTTTTCTTTATATGCTATATTTCGCCTAATCAATCCAAGGATTTGATTTCCCTTTGAAGCTGCAATTCCACACTGCTCTGAAACCTTCATGTCAGCACTAATTGTCAGCCCTAAGTCTGTTTCTTTTACAGTAGTACGTTTTACAACTTAGTCCGACAATGTCGGTCCTTTGTCGCCGTCAGGCTTCAAATTCTGCTGGAATCGCCTTGTCCACGACTCCTGTTTGCTGCCCCTGATTAAACTAGTTATTTCTTCTGATAACTTTGCAATTGGATCTACGAAATCACATGTATTTGTTTCTATTAATGACACATTTAGTTGAACATTTAATTGAAATGGGAAACGGCTTGTTTTCTTTATGAAATAAAGCCACTTTTACTATGTGCTATAACTGTCACACATATATGATACCACAGTATGATTGATTTTTAAGGACTAGTAAAACAATATGAGGACTAGTTGTTTCTGAGTCAGCTAGTCCGACGGACTACCTGTCAATTAAATCCACCGTGCACCCTGCATTTAAATATCACATTAATACGAAATGACCCAACAAACAACTTAGAACAAAGTCCCCATTTCTCAGCGCTAGACTCCGCAGCACTTGCCTCCAGTGAGGTCTGACATCATCCCTCTCACTTGTTTGTACAGAAAAAGCTTAAACTACGATTCATTGTTTTTCGTCACTTTACCACAAATCTTTTTTATAAATCAAGGCATGAAGAATTATTTGTGCATCAAGAGATTTAACAAATTTTTTTCTTCAAGTTAGCCAAAAACGAAGAAGTATTTTTGTGCGATGCTGCAGGACATGTAGAACATGCATCAGCAACATTACTCTTGTTATCCTTATCTTGTTATCTTGTTATCCTCTACGCACTGCAAAAACTTTAACATAAATGCGCAGATGTTTAGACATGGCACGCACACAGCCAACATTCTGACAACTTCACCTCTACTTCTCTTGTAACTTAATGTTAATGCATTAAGAACACGCAAACACGTGGCCGCTGAGGAAGAGTGCACGGACTGTTACAACTAATCAACAAGGTATTGATGGCGACTCACAACTCTAATTCTGGTAGATAATATTAAAGATTGGCTCAGGTTTCAATCAGGTTTAAATGTTAAATGTGATAGCACCGCTGATGGAACTTGCATGAGCGGTAATTTTATGAAAAAAATCAGAAAATGACAGTTGAACAAGATTTATTAAACTTTCCATCCAGAGCAAAAAAAAGATGGCAAGTGGACACGGAAGCCAATGTTTGGCTTACTGAGAGTTGAACATGTGCTCCATTCATTTACTACGTCCTCTGTGAGAATGAATATATTCTTATACCTATTGTACTCACTGTTCCTCCATTAATCTTATTTTGTGTTCTGTAGCTCTTCTATCTTGCCTGAAATTTATTTTAGTTACTGGGTAGCTCTTTTTTGTTAAAACATATTTCCTTATAAAGATGCAACCATACGCCTCTCTGAAACTCTCAGTTAACATTTACCATTATTCCAAAGTATTTTTTCTACAAATTTGCATAGTGTATATTTATTTTCACAGTGTTGCTTGCACGTGGTTTTGTATTGTATTGTACCAATAAATCATAATGATCCATATCTAAACAGAGTGGACAGATCAGAACTGAATAGGTGCAGGATGAATGACATTCACAGACACATTACACCACAGAGGCCACACTGGAGTCTGAAGGCAATGATTCAAAGAAGATACCCCTGGAAGTGACATATCACAGCCGGCTATCTTAATTTCTCAGTCTGGACGAAAATAAAGTTATGTGCACCGCTCCATCAAGTGAAGCAATAGAAAACTCTTTTTACCCAGTTTCATATTAACGAGAAATCAATGTGCTGGAAACTGCATTAAGTGTTACATGTCAATCCTTGTTAAGCCGCAAAATGTGTTTGCGGGTTTAAGTTCCAGACACAAGGCTTGGAGCCTGTTCTGCATTAGAGAAAACTATGCATATTAAGTATGATTGAAAGTTTAGTATATATCAGGGTTTGCTAGACTGGAGTATGCGTTTCCTCAGGTGTACACAAGAAGTGTTCAAAGGGGTACATGGCAGATTGCCTGAAACTAAGGAATTCAACATTTTGTGTTTGATTTGTGCCGATGCAATAAATCAAAGACAAGGATTCTTTTTCTACCATCCTTTGCTATTCACCACATAGCAAAATGGCATCTTCTGGGAGGTCTCTGAATGGTTAGGGACTGATGGATTGTCATGTCATGTACAATGGATGGCGCACCAGCAATCATTCAGGACTTCTGACTCAACTAAAGGAGGCGAATCCTAGTTCAGACTATTCGACGAAAACACTCTTGACATCTGAGAAACTCCCATCAGAGCTAAGAGCTTTGAGGGTGTTGTCATGGTAACTGCCATCACGTTCAGCACCTGCAATAACTAGCTCTTCTGCCTCTTGATGCCAAGAATTTGAAAGAAGAAATGCTGCTCTTCACGGTGATTAATTTACGTGGAGCGCAGTAGGGCAGGTGTAAGAGCTTTGGACTCTCGACTGAGAGAACCTGATTTCGAATCATGTGGTGTTGAACCTTGGGCAAGTTCATTTACTCTACATTGCTTCAGTTCACTCAGCTGTATGAATGAGTACCTGGCTATAGAGTGGTGGATATTTGTGTATAAATAGTCTTTGTGCATAAATTGCACAATGGCTGAATGCTTCTCAGAGAAGTCGAGATGGTGTTCAATTGAACATGTCTGCCTTCCGCACCAGTGGCCAGTTTGATGGACTGCTCTTTATTGATGGTGAGGCAGACTGGAGGTAACGGACACCTTTAAGTCTCTTGGTGTAACACTTGATAATAAACTTCCGTTTAGCCCTGATGCTAAAGGTGTGCAAAAAAAGTGCCAGGAAACTAAGATCATTTAATGTTGAACCAAAACGTCTGCTCATGTTGTACAAGAGCATCATAGAGTCAGTATTGACTTATAGTAGTATCTGTTTCTTCTCTGCTTTGTCTCAAACAAAAACATGCTTCTTCGCTTCTATAAAATTGTTTTCAAGATTATAGGCATTCCCACCACAATGCACGATGATCAGGAAAGCACATGCAGTTGCCTGACCCTGCCCACCCACTGCACACTGTACACAGAGTTTGACTTTCTTCTATCTCAGACCATACCGATGTCCAAGATGCACAAAAACAGGTTAAAAAACAACTTTGTTCCCCAGGCCATAAGTCACCTAAACAAACTTTTAGTTAACAAATCACCACATGCAATCCGACCATTAAAATATATATGTACTAACTACTCTCACGTTTGTATTACTATTATAAACTTATTTCTTGTATGCACTACGTTTAACTATGTTTACTAACAATGCCTTGCATTCTCTTTATGCTCAGCAAGCAGAAGAAAATTATCCGATGAATCTATTATTATTGGACAATAAATTCATACTGTATTGTAGGGAGTAGTGTAATGTGTTTTTACAGGAGATTGGCAAATTCTCTTACCGTGTCTACTCTTGAACATTCATCAATGAGCAGCATGACAAAGTTTGGCTCTTGAAGGTGGGTAACTTGACTGACATCTTCTCCCACTTAAAGACATTGAGCACATCACAATAATGCTGTTTCACCATGGCAACTGATTTTGTAGATAAAGTATTTGTTCAGCATAAAGCTGGGGCTGTGGGAGCAGAGAGTCCAGAGGCTGGTAACTTTAATGCATCCGATCTACACAAGGCTTGTTGATGAAAAAAATGGAAAGAAAACACTGAGTTCTTCCTGCAGAGACGTACCTGTCTTCAATGGTGAAGGAATTCCAAACAGACTTCCTGGACCTGAGAATGCCTGATAAGATGCCCTTCCAGACAAGATGGCGTGTAAGTTAGGGCTGATGTCTTGGGGTTCACAAATTACTCCATTACTCCATGATGTGTTTGAAGCTCTTCCACTTGGCTGAGTTCTGGCGTCAGAACAGCATGTCAATCCGAATGTGAGTGATGTTCCTGAGAGGACATTGTTGATGTTTCCCGCCACCTGTTTCTATGAGCAGCGATCCTAATAGCATTGTTCTGAGTAAATACATGACGTGCCCAACTATGCGTCAATAATGATCTTCAAGTCTGTCTGTCCAACATGGTTCCCCAAATAGATGCCTTGGTTTTGAACAGGCTGGGTCCCTTAGGTACTTACGTGGTTTCCCAATTTGAGACATAGTTTTGTTTACCTTGTTAACGAAATTATGTGTTATCACTGAACTAAGTATTGCATGTAGTTTTGTCTATAATGTTATGGTAAAATGATAGGGTTACCCCAACGACAGACACATTCCTAAGTGAGTACATACGGAGACACAATTTGGCATCCTTGTAAAATGTAACAAGTCAACAAACATACATTTCAAAAATATAGAAAAACTAAGACATCCATTCTTGAATACAAAGTAGTTTGGATAATTTGCAACCTTAATAAATATTTTCTTAAAAGACAATGCCATATTTATCACAAGGCCCCAGTGTGACGATGCCCCAGTGAGACAATGTCCCAATAATACAATGCCCCAGGGAGACAATGCCTCATTAAGAAAATGCCCCAGACAGACAATGCCCCATTAAGACAATGCCCCAGTGAGACAATGCCCCGTTAAAACAATACCCCACTGAAATAATGCCTCATTAAGACATTGTCCCAGTGAGACAATGCCTCAGTTAGACAATGCCTCATTAAGACATTGTCCCAGTGAGACAATGCCTCAGTGAGAACATGTCCCAGTAAGACAATGCCACAATGAGACAACACCCCATTAAGACAATGCCCCAGTGAGACAATGTCCCATTGAGAGAATGCCCCTTTAAGAAAATGACTCAGTGAGGTAATACCCCATTAAGACAATGCCTCAGTTAGACAATGCCTCATTAAGACATTGTCCCAGTGAGACAATGCCCCAGTGAGAACATGTCAGAGTAAGACAATGCCACAATGAGACAACACCCCATTAAGACAATGTCCCATTGAGAGAATGCCCCTTTAAGAAAATGACTCAGTGAGGTAATACCCCATTAAGACAATGCCCCAGTTAGACTATGCCCAATTAAGACAATGCCCCAGTGAGACAATGCCCAATTAAGACAATGCCCCAGTGAGACAATGCCCCGTTAAAACAATACCCCACTGAAATAATGCCTCATTAAGACATTGTCCCAGTGAGACCATGCCTCAGTTAGACAATGCCTCATTAAGACATTGTCCCAGTTAGACAATGCCTCAGTGAGAACATGTCCCAGTAAGACAATGCCACAATGAGACAACACCCCATTAAGACAATGCCCCAGTGAGACAATGTCCCATTGAGAGAATGCCCCTTTAAGAAAATGACTCAGTGAGGTAATACCCCATTAAGACAATGCCTCAGTTAGACAATGCCTCATTAAGACATTGTCCCAGTGAGACAATGCCCCAGTGAGAACATGTCAGAGTAAGACAATGCCACAATGAGACAACACCCCATTAAGACAATGTCCCATTGAGAGAATGCCCCTTTAAGAAAATGACTCAGTGAGGTAATACCCCATTAAGACAATGCCCCAGTTAGACTATGCCCAATTAAGACAATGCCCCAGTGAGACAATGCCCAATTAAGACAATGCCCCAGTGAGACAATGCCCCGTTAAAACAATACCCCACTGAAATAATGCCTCATTAAGACATTGTCCCAGTGAGACAATGCCTCAGTTAGACAATGCCTCATTAAGACATTGTCCCAGTGAGACAATGCCTCAGTGAGAACATGTCCCAGTAAGACAATGCCACAATGAGACAACACCCCATTAAGACAATGCCCCAGTGAGACAATGTCCCATTGAGAGAATGCCCCTTTAAGAAAATGACTCAGTGAGGTAATACCCCATTAAGACAATGCCTCAGTTAGACAATGCCTCATTAAGACATTGTCCCAGTGAGACAATGCCCCAGTGAGAACATGTCAGAGTAAGACAATGCCACAATGAGACAACACCCCATTAAGACAATGTCCCATTGAGAGAATGCCCCTTTAAGAAAATGACTCAGTGAGGTAATACCCCATTAAGACAATGCCCCAGTTAGACTATGCCCAATTAAGACAATGCCCCAGTGAGACAATGCCCAATTAAGACAATGCCCCAGTGAGACAATGTCCAATAAGACAATACCCCAATGAGACAATGTCCCATTAAGACAATGTTCCACTGAAACAATGCCCCATTAAGATAATACACCAGAAACAATATGCTCCACTAAGACAATGTCCTAGTGAAACAATACCCCACAAAGACAATGTCCAAATGATGTTCTCTATAAATAAGCCACACCCACAGGATTCTGCTCCTGGCACAAACACTATGAACACAGCAATGATAACTATTTCAAATTCTCATGACTTTAGTAACTAGAAGGTTCAATAACAATTCCGAGAACACCTGAAATCTCAGAAATGTAAATACGTCATTCCTTTTAGGTGGAACCTGTCTCAAATTTAATTAGCCAACTATGTTGAAGCAGGAAATCCTGAAATGTCAACCTAGTGAAGGCTTTGTTATTCGCACCTATACACCAGCTCTGTACTAATTACTATACACCAACCACGTCAAGAACTTTGGTTTATGGTTCATCTGATCTCATCTTCACTAGTTTGTTACAAGCTATTTGGCATTCACCTACGACCTAGGACCTAGAGTTATTGGAATGCAGCAACAAATAATATTTTTTCTTCAGCTGTGTCCAGACAGTTTTTTGCAGTTATTTCCTAGCCTCCGAAATGTGTCCGGAATTAGGTTGGTGGGAAGGGTAACATGCACAGCAATTCATGTCACATACACTTAGAATATCACAATGGATGTTTAATCCATCTTGAACATCTAAACATGTGAAAGAGTTACATTTGTACTCTAAAATTGTCCCTGGAAGTTATGTCATTATTTATAACATAAGAAGTATGACCCTATTCTATACAACATCAATTATTCATATTTAAATGCAGCATAAAATAACTCCAGGTAATTATGGTAATATTAATAATAAATTTCCATAAATAAATCATCAAGAAACATTTTCCACTTGAATGAATTATTTTGCATGGAAGTTTCCCTGTAAGTTATTAATATACGCCCGATGCTAATAATCTCAAAGCTGCACCATCACACTCGCAACTGAAATCTGTCAGTAGACTAACTGATACCTAAGATATGTCTACTACTTGACAAGGCCTGCATATTTGGACACCCACTCCTTCAAAGTTCTCCATTTCTGTCTGGGAATCAAAATGAAAAGAAAGTAAAAAGTCCAACACAGATTGTTTCACATGCACGTATCACCCAGCTCACAATACAGTGATTGTGAGGCTTCACAATCACTGTATTCTACTTGAAAGAAATACCAAGATGCTGTTTTTACAAGTAAGTCTTCTGCCACAGCCAGAGCGAGATGTATTACTGACACGGTGGACAACCGTCACATTTGTTCGGGGCACCTCAGCTGGGTGGTTGTATATGGGATGTCTGTCAATCAAGAGTTCTCGTGTTCGAACCCACCTGCTGGTGTTTCAAAATTGGGAAAATTGCCTTTGCCTCTCTGTGTTTGTCTCTGTCTGTCTCTATCTGTCTCTGTCTGTCTATGACTCTCTGTCTGTCTGTGTCTTTCCAAAATCCATACAAACGCAGAATTAGCTGCTGCAAACAACTTGCTCTGTTAATGGAGTAACCGCCACAAGTCTAGAGGTCGATTCCACACAATACGACAGTGCATCTGATCAGGCTTAATAATGTTAGATGTGGAAGCAGACTTCTAATAATTACCTAATGTATCATTGGAAAGCTACTGGTTTTGTACATACAGTTTTCTTTATTTCCAATGGTCAACCATATAAAACTGTTGTTCAAACTATCTCTAATCACCAAAGAACAACCTGGGCGTAGTACCACTGACTGGCTGTTTACAGGTTAAAAGTATTTTAAAAGTCTATTGAAGGTTATCCAGAAAGAAGACAGACTACTATAACAGGCAATCAGTTATTATTGACAACAACCCCATGGAGCCATCGACAAATCTAAGAGATAACCTCCTACACATCAGGGTGGCTTTAAAAGTGACATATTGAGCAGTGGTAATTTGTGGAGTAACAGGTCATTTGTAAATACAGTGTAGCAGAAAAAAATATATACAAACGTTGCTAATTAATTGCCTGGCAAGACTGAGACTTTGACATCATTGATGCACTAACATAGTCACTTGCAATTAGCAACATTGGCTTGCTTTCAGTGAACTCTGTAAATCTGAGAAAGTGAACGGTCCATCAGAGATGTGTGAAGCTTGCACCCATCCACATGCCAGAACTTAAAAACACTTCAGGCTGCGGAAAACCCAAAACATGTCTACACTGAAGCTTGAGGCAACAGAAACAGCATGTCAGTATATCCAGAAGTATCTAACAGAACACACATATTTAACTTACAGGCCAGACGCCCTGTCAGTCTATCGTTCAGTTTTGTACCAAAACTCTGGGGGCAACATAATTTTGCTTTTGAATGCTCTATCATGACATCATGTACTCAAAACAACAAGTTCTTCGCTCCGAACTTGCCAATTTATTTTGAATTTACAAGCGAATCATGCATTATGGACATTCTACGGACAACCTCAATTATGCACCACCGGCTGAGAGGCATACTGCTAGTGTACATAGTACATATACATTGAATGAGAACTTATAAATGTAATTACAACACAAGACAACTCATAGAACATTTAATCCAAGAACATCACTTGTTCAATCAGCAATATCTTAATGACAGATTAAATGTCTCCCTCTCTTTACAAGATCTATGAGTGACTAAAACTAAGCAACTATCTAATACTATACACAATAAAAACCTAAGACGCGCCCCCACAATTACAGGGTGGGTGGGCGGGAAACGCAGGGAGGGCGTGCTATGCCTAAAGCTGCCAAATCTGGACCTCATGGGTGATGGCGCGCCTATATAGGTGCTGGAGCCGGTGCTGATGGGTAATTAGTGAATTACTGAAATGTGTTCAACTGCAGAATGTAAACACACGCCAAGCAGCACATGTCAAACACAAAGAGTAAGAGAGAGATCTGCCTATGGCAATAATAACATATTAAAAGTAATTAACACATTATACTCTACCGGCTGAGAAGCATAAACTGCTAGTGTATATAGATAGTACATACACAGTGAATGAGAACCTATAAATGCAATTACAACACAAGACATGGTATGGGTGAACTCATAGAACATTTAATCCAAGAACATCACGTGTTCAATCAGCAATACCTTAATGGCAGATTAAATGTCTCCCAAACACACCCAAACCATCGATTAATGCCGAGTAATTCCGTTTATATGATGTTACAGTAATATCAGCCAACAGGTGCTGTGGATTAGAAGGCGGGGTTTGCAAGGGGAGCATTTCGTGTTTCGAGAATGGTGGAATGCGGTAGTTATAATATTGATATCCAATAATTCCACCACCAACAATATAGATTTGAAGATAAACGTTTAAATATATTGAGGTGCTCATATTTAAATGTGTGAACTTGGATGTAGATTTACAGCATATTGATCTGTTTACACACATGTACTTACTTTAAAAGATGGATGTTTCTGTACAAATTAAAATGTTTAAAAAAACAATCTGCAGCAATTGTTATGTACATAGAATAATACCCCATTGATGGTACCATACCACTTTCCAAAGCAACTTAACAGGCATAACAAACTCAAATCTATGATATTTGAAACCTGTATATAGTTTTAAGTGACACAATATACAATAGTTTATTGAATTTTTGGCTTCTTAATAATGTCATTATTACCAACAATATTATTTTAATTCTTATAAATATTTCTTAAAACTACATTGAAGATACCATATGCCCCATCCCTGTATTCAACTTAAATTGTGTTAATGTATTCAAGTCAACTGAGTGATGTTTTACATTGTGAAATATATTATAATAAATTGGTCAATCAGGGGGGTATAGAGAAGTGTAGTACTTATCTATGGTATATTGAATTGAATGTCATTGAATTTAATGTATCATTAAACAACAAATTTATGTAATTATTAAGTTTGAAGTTGGACAATGGTTGTAAGTTGGTTGGGGCCAGGGGCACACTCAATGTGTATATTAATTACTTTTAATGTTATTATTCATGTAGGCAGATCGCTCTTGCTCTTAGTGTTTTATATGTGCTGCTTGGCATGTCTATGTGTACGTTCTGCAGTTTAACACATTTCGATAATTCGCTAATTACCCATCAGCACCCACTCCGGCACCTATTTAGATGACTTCGCGCCATCACCCACGAGGTCCAAATCTGGCAGCTGCGGGCATAGCACGCCCTCCCTGCGTTTCCCGCCCACCCACCCTGCTATTGTGGGGGCGCATCTTGGGTTTTTATTGTGTTTACTATTAGATAGTTGCTTAGTTTTAGTCACTCGTAGATTTTATAAAGAGAGGAAGACATTTCTCTGTTATTAAGGTATTTCTGATTGAACACGTGATGTTCTTGGATTAAATGTTCTATGGGTTCACCCATACCATGTCTTGTGTTGTAATTGCATTTATAGGTTCTCAATCACCGTGTGTGTACTATCTATATACACTAGCAGTTTATGCTTCTCAGCCGGTAGTGTATGATACAACCTATCAGTGTATCATCCTTGCGACAAATTCCATGTTTTATGAGTATGTTTACTGTATGCCACACAATTAACCTATGCACACACTTATATATATGAAATCACACATACTATGTAATTAATTTATGTATATAATAATTAATTTCCTAGCTTTATATTTTTAATGGCCACAATATGCGAATACGAATATTTGTATTACATACAAATTAAATCAGTTAAAATATAAATAGGTTAAAAGTTAAAAATATTAGTAATTTTTAAAAAATGTTAAGAAATATTTACATAAATATAATTTTATATAGATAGCATATAAATATCACCACTGTACAATATAAAATGATTTTGCCCAAACAGACAGCATAGGCCCATTAACAATATCTGTACAATAATACGTACATTTTTATCAAGCCATTGTCTACTTCTATGAGCATAATTTGGTAAATGTAGCATAAATTTGTTGTTTTTCACATTTATTTTTAATTACTCAAAATTGTTACAAATCATCATGTTTTATATTTACCCTGGGGTATGTGTAGGATAACTGAATAACTCTATGTTAAGCTTTCTATAATAGTGCTGCTAGTGAAAATGGTAGAGGCAGACTTTGAAAGGAATGAAAGAATGGTGTTGTCATGTTACTTCTGATGTAGTCATTTCTAGGGTTAGCCTATTTTTATTTGCTCATGATAAAGCTCTTGTAAATGCAAATCTAACGTATCATCACTTGTTACTATGATGTCACTGTGCGGTTGTCAAATATAGACTGTTCCCCACCCATCCTAATTTTGATCTCACATAATATTTAACAAGATTGCCACCCAGAGAATTAACTCTAAATGGCAGTTGGAAAAGGAAGCCTTTTGGCTTACTGAGAGTCCAACCCTTTTTATCTACGTGTATCCCACCTCATGCCACTACACAGATCTTATAATCCTAATGAACACAGGTAATCATTAGATTATAGATGTGTAGTTAACTGGAATATATTATAATTTTCACATACCAATCACATGCTTACACCACATTCGTACTAATATCCTGTTGATTTTGATCCTTGATGTAATTTTTGAAAAAAGGGGCCAACTTTTAAGTGGGCAATGTTGTCTCAATCTACCGATTTGAACAATTATTTTTTCCAAAAAAACTTTGCCAACTATCATGTTTTACGAAGATATATAGCATAACTGAATCACTGCATTCTAAGTGTACTATAATCTTGATACAAAATGATGGTGGCAGATTTTCACATTTTTAATGGTTATGTCGTAAAATGTAATTTTGTAACATCATTATTCCATCTAGCAAACATCTTGTTACACCAGGATAAAGATTATGTAATGATGAGTCCAATGAATGGTAATGTGTTAACATCTTGTTACACCAGGATAAAGATAATGCAATGATGAGTCCAATGAATGGTAATGTGTTAACATCTTGTTACACCAGGATAAAGATAATGTAATGATGAGTCCAATGAATGGTAATGTGTTAACATCTTGTTACACCATGATAAATATAATGTAATGATGAGTCCAATGAATGGTAATGTGTTAACATCTTGTTACACCAGGATAAATATAATGTAATGATGAGTCCAATGAATGGTAATGTGTTAACATCTTGTTACACCAGGATAAAGATAATGTAATGATGAGTCCAATGAATGGTAATGTGTTAACATCTTGTTACACCGTGATAAAGATAATGTAATGATGAGTCCAATGATTGGTAATGTGTTAACATCTTGTTACACCAGGATAAAGATAATGTATTGATGAGTCCATTTAATGGTAATGTGTTAACATCTTGTTACACCAGGATAAAGATAATGCAATGATGAGTCCAATGAATGGTAATGTGTTAACATCTTGTTACACCGTGATAAAGATAATGTAATGATGAGTCCAATGAATGGTAATGTGTTAACTTCTTGTTACACCAGGATAAAGATAATGTAATGATGAGTCCAATGAATGGTAATGTGTTAACATCTTGTTACACCAGGATAAAGATAATGCAATGATGAGTCCAATGAATGGTAATGTGTTAACATCTTGTTACACCAGGATAAAGATAATGCAATGATGAGTCCAATGAATGGTAATGTGTTAACATCTTGTTACACCAGGACAAAGAAAAGGTAATGATGAGTCCAACAAGTGGTAATATGTCAACGTATGACTGTTCATTCTCCAGTTATGGACTCTTGTATTTCCCTTACCCCTTATGTTTGGTCAACGCAACGTACTCTGCTCATGTTCATTTTTCTCATGTTACAAAAAAACTAGCAGATATCTCATGAAGAACTTTTTATCCAAGGTGCCCCGAGATTTGGACTACTCATTTATGCAAACAACAGGTTGCCCCCAGAGTTTTTGAACGAAAATTTATTTCTAGGCACATTTATGATGCCACCGCTGTTTATCCTGGCCAATGCCAGCTGGCAATGAAGAAATGCAGTCCGCAATGATGCCTAGCCCAAAACAATAAATTAAATTAATTTAAGATCTATTTACGACCTACTGTCGTGGGTTGCATACAATTAATAACATGAACACATGAAAGAACATGGAATGATAATAAATCAATTTACTTTTAGCAATTTTTCTGCAAGACGAAGATTTCTCATCAGTAAGAAGATGGTCCCAGTTTTGATGTCATTCCCAATGTACGTCAAGATTCTCGTACAACACGGATAAGGCATTTCTTCTATACAGACCAAGGCATTACTGAAAACAGTAAGTTACATACTTGGTATGCATAATTGAGTACAGACTTTGGTATCTATTAAAAAATCCTGTTTTATGATAATTTTGACGATGAGGGATAACGTCACATTTTTCTTTTCGTTGTCAGTTGGAAACATGTGCAAACTTAGTCTCGCTTAACCGACTCTCGCCCGGCTGTGATATATATTGTTAATAACAAACATACTAATGTGTGGTCTTCTATAGCGATTATGGCAACTTCAGCGTGTACTCCCTTACCAACTTACCAGAGCAAGTGTCTTGGCACCAGCTAATGCACTGCCCATATGTTTCTTGTAGTATTACTCTATGAGATCATTCGTTCTGAGAGGTCACAACAGTGAATTTCCAATTTCCCTCTGTGGGGTATTTTACATCCCCTGGTACAGATACACCAAGCAGAAGGGACCAACAGCCTTTAGTGTCTATTCTGGAAGACACAGGCCAAGGGTGGGGAATGAAACTGACCATGTTTCAACACAACCACAGGTGGATTTGAACCACAGTTCTCCCCATTGGCAAAGTGGCGCTCTAAAAACTAAACACCCCACCCCGCATGCAGAGTTTATAACAGATGTAGGACACAGTGCAAGAAAACCACCAACCAAACAAAATCCCACAAGCATTTTCACCCTGTCCAGACCCAACCCCTCTACCCAAATCACCCCTCTTCAAACATTTCTACGCTTGGTTGCCAAGTGGAACGGAGAGCCAAGGCGCTTTCTTTCATCCAACACAGAACACCTGGAGTTGACTGGCACAGGTGACTTGAGTCTGAAATCAACTGGCAACATCTTTCACTTGGCATTACCACAGGCCGTCTAACCATATAAAGTACTGGGCGTTTGGCACTAGTTGCAGCGACATTAACTTGGCAACATACCTAACATGATGTGAGTTGTTCTCGATTCCCACGGATTTGCACCAATAAAACAAGGGTCCATGTACTCTGTATAAAGGAGGAAACATGTAGTGGTGAACCCATCTGCTTCCTATGCCACAGTTCTGGGTTCAATATGCAAGGCAGCTTCACCACGTTTCGCAAAAAAACCTTGCTTCCAACACCGGGGACTATGTATCCCTTGTGGCGAAGATGATCACGTTAATGTTGGTGCTGTCTCGTTAATTGGGGACATAAACGTACCACTGAGGACGATACTCACCTGGCAGTACCATCCCCCATGCCAGCATAAGTTCTCTTGATGATAATGATCTGGAGAAAAAACTGGTGGAATGAGGCATCATAAGTCTGTCAGATGAGATGTTAATCCATTAAAGCTACTTCCACAAACAAATTTACTCCTTTCATGTCCAAATATGTAATGTGTGTTAGTTTACATATCCATAATTGTTTTAATAAAAGTGGGTACAATTATTTAAAATGTCAAAATAATTTATTTGCCTGGCGCTACATCTTATATTTTATAACTGGCCTAAACCAATATCCATACAGAAATGTAGCCTTCAACCCACTGAATTTGTCCATCACCTGCTTTTTGAGAGAGCAAAGAAAGTCGACAGCACGAACATGGAAACACGAACATGGAAACATGAACATGGAACAATGAACATGGAAACACGAACATGGAAACACGAACATGGAAACTCGAACATGGAAACACGAACATGGAAACACATTCATATTACACAATCATGTTGTGCATTCACATGAAGATTCTAATTTTGAGAATCACTTGAATTTATTCCTGGGCAGGAATCAAATAAGCTACAGTTTGTCTGATGATTTTACCAAAACTACAAAAGGTTGCACAAACAAAGAAGCATGTCACAGTGGATAACTAGGTAGTGTTATCTTTTTCGAAAATTAATTGAAACATGACTAGTGAAAAATCAAATAGGAAAAGTAAATATAATTTAATATCTTGTACAAAAACCATTTGTTTGACAGCCAAGTGGTTTCACATTTGACTTGCACCACGGAGAAATAAAACTGGTTATATGTAAAAACTATAGTGGGTCAATGTAACATGACAGACCCTGTCTAAAATAGGGTAGATAACAAACTGACTGTAGAGACATTAGAAGAAACCTTGTAGATCCAGATGACACAAATTGTCAGTGACAGATTCACTGCCAGTAGGTCAATTTGAAAGTTGAACACTTCACTGACATGACGCAATTTTGTGGCTGGTGGCTCTGGTTAATGCAGCAGAGTGCCATTGGAGACTGACACAATGGGTATAGTTATATAACAGAAAACAGGAATCTGTAGACAGGGAAGTTTGTGGCATGAGACAGGAATCAAATCAAGAGACTTTGAGGTCAGACAGATAGACAGTTGAGCTTGAACATGATTAACACTGACACCAAGGGAGTGATTCAAACATTCACCACATGTCCACTGTGATCCCCGGTGAGTCCCCTCACTGATATGGTCTGTGATTTTTGTATGGCATATAATCAATCACCTGTTGACTTCAACCAGGAGTGTACTAAATTAATCATTAGCCTAGCACAAATTTTATGATAGAGAAATGCTTGCAGTATACACCTGGGAAATAATAAACGTCTGGTGGCCCGTCGCCAATAATCAAACAGGCAGCCAATGAAGCTAACCTTCCACAGAATTACGATAATGTACTTGCAGAAGAAACAGCTTTGTATTGATTGCAGTCGCACTGTGACAGTGGCATCGCCAGAACAACAGCATCAAAAGAGGAGACTCCAACTGAAATGAATTTAGGCTAACTTAATTGATATGGCTTGGCCTAAGAACTAGGTGTGTGTCACAAATATTGACATGTGGACATCACTGCTTGGCCTGACCGTGATCTAAATCAGGTCTTGTGGGTAATAGAAGCCATAATGAGGAAACTACTGTCTCAAGAACTTAACATTTCTATTCTTGTTAGAGGCACAAATGTTTAGTCTGAGGACGATGTCCACCCACAGTGGGCCATCAGCAAGTTGGCACTGACAGGAAGCACTGCACAGAACGCAATTACAATGCCAACGACTGTTGCAAAAACCCAGAAAAAGAACTGCAAAGAAAGTAAAATGCAAGCTAAATTTGGTTGTCTGGTATGTGCTTGTTGGAAGGATATGATAATGGGGAGTTTCTGCATAAACACTCCAGATGAAAGGCAAGAATGAACAACAGGATCAGGTTGTGAATACCAGGTGTCAATGACAAGGGAGGAAAAAGACCCAACACCATGGGTGAATGTGTCAGCTGTTGTGGACTCACTAATCTAATCTGAAACACGACTGCCTCGGGCGTTAGTGGCTGCATAAAAAACGCAAAACTGACTGGTGGCATGAAAGCCACCAGCTGAGTTTGACACCTGAGGCTCTGACAAAAAGAACACGTATAAGAAAAACACACACGGAATAATGAAGATGAACGACTGGTGTGTACAGTTAACGTAAGATGCTATGCTATATGAAGCCACTGAAGCGTCAAATTGATGACAAACCTCTAGAGCAATGTCAGCAGGAAGCTTTTCAACAGAGAGTCCGGAACTAAATGGTGATGCATAAAAAGCACCTGTGTAAGTCATACAAGAAGCTAGTCGCGACAGATCTGCTGTGGAGAGACTACATAGTAGTGGCGAGTATTACACTGGCACCAGCGCAGCTGTCAGGAGTTGAGTCCATTATACACTCAGGCAGCAGCCACACGCCACAGTTAGCACTGGCAGGGAGAAAGTTACCATGTGAATCACTCAAAGTTGCTGTTGTAGCTGAACTGCTGGCACATGTGTGAGCTGTTGATGACTGATGGCACAGGGATATGCTGATTGGCTGTGCTGTCACTATAGCATCACTGACAGACAAGATTGGTGGCAACAAAACATCCAATCATCGTGTTAGCTAGGATGCCTTCTGGAAATTGTGAAGAAGTGAACCTTCATGCTCCGGATATCACTTCTACACCCACAGCATAAATGCTACCTTGGCACCAGGCACGTCATTAGCATCTGGATAGGAGCCACGAAAGGTCAGATGCATTAAACACTCTGTACACTTCCACATTTTCATACTTGACCATTGCATCTCCAGACAGGTTGCTGCTTCACATCCGCTGGATGACTGTCAAATGAAGCAGTGACCCAACTATGGTCATGACGTAGACTTACTATGAAAGTGACAACTGTTGTGCAGTCATGCATGCGAACGGTGTGTGCAGCTGCTGCTTACATTGACTAAGGTGCTGTGAGTCAATGTACATATGCATTAACAACACCCGTGTGGACTGGAAGTAGGGTTGTTTTGGCAGCACATCAGACAGAGGCCCTACTGTGTCGCTGATTGTCGCTGGTGTAAGTGGCACTAAGTAAAACGCTTCCACTGGTCGTATCAATGCCACGTCTATCGATACGTACTGTCTCGCAAGTGCTTTACTGGAGATATTGATTATATTTAGCCAAAACAGGGATACATACTGCGATACATACTGGGAATATGACAGTGCCCCTGGCAGTGGCACCGGTGGTGTAAAACCGGTACCGGTACCGACACCGCCACCACCATCTATAGAAGTTGGCGTGAAAGTTTGCGAAATGTCGCTGGTCGTCACATCAGAGCACCGGTGGTGTGTCTGGTGTACCACTATGTGGCACATTTGTCTGGGAGTGGTGCTGCTGTGTGTGCGCCACCCTGATGGCGCAGCGGCGCAGGAGACCACCGAGTGTACTTGGCAGGAGTTGGAGGAGGCTGTGGACCATCTCAAGATGTGTAACCCTCAGTTGTCTGCCATCAGCACCACCATCTTACTGCAGCCTGGGGACAGTCCCAACTACACGCTCACCTGCAGGTAATGTCCTCCATCTACAGGTAATGTCCTCTGTCTACAGGTAATATCTTATGTCTACAGGTAAGGTATCATATATATAGATTGACAGATACAGGTAGTCTCCTGTCTACTGGTACTGTCCTAGAGTTGTCTACATGTTGTCACATACAGGTGATGTTGTCTGTCTACAGGTTGTCAGATACAGGTAATGTCAACATATTATCATATAATGCAGGTAATGTCTGTAGCCAGAATAACGTGATGACACTCTGGTAATGTCTACAGGTGATGACATTCAGGTAATATATACAGGTGATGACACTAAGGTAATGTCTACAGGTGATGACACTCAGGTAATGTCTACAGGTGATGACACTAAGGTAATGTCTACAGTTGATGACACTAAGGTAATGTCTACAGATAATGACACTCAGGTAATGTCTACAGGTGATGACACTAAGGTAATGTCTACAGTTGATGACAGTAAGGTAATGTCTACAGATGATGACACTCAGGTATTATTTACAGGTGATGACACTAAGGTAATGTCTACATGTGATGACACTAAGGTATTATTTATGGGTGATGACACTGAGGTAATGTCTACAGTTGATGACACTAAGGTAATGTCTACAGTTGATGACACTCAGGTATTATTTATGGCTGATGACACCGAGGTAATGTCTACTGATGATGACACCTCAGGTAATGTCTACAGGTAATGATGCTCAGATAATATATATATATACAGTAAAACCTATCTTAGCGGCCACCTGTCCATCACAATAACCTGAATATAACGATCACTTCTGAAAGTCCCGAATGACTTCCTATTAGTTTGCACAGCCCACTACCTGTCCATAACGGTAACCTGTCTATTGCATATAACGGTCAGTTAATTTGGACTGAACCATTCATAGTCAACCTGCCGTTTGCAGACATGTCAAAGGGAATCCATAATTTCCATGAATAAAACGTTATCGCGTTGGTGTCATTGCGTGTAAGTGGGACTATCAAATTGCAGTCGAGTTACGCATGGCGTCATCATCCACTATGTGGCTCCTTTACTCCAGCAAAGAAGAGTAGAATCAGCCTTGTAAATATACATACACTTGTATATACCTCAGGGTACACATGTATATATATATATATATATATATATATGGGTGATAAAACTCAGATAAAAACTATGGCTGACATTTGATGACAATCAGGTACATTTTGCTGACACTGATGTACTGTGTAACTGTGATGACACACCCAGTCACTACCTAATGACAGACATCTGATGATATGGTGGTTGTAGACTCAGCCTGTCACACAGCTGTTTCTACCACTCTACCTCCCACCTTGCTGAGTAGATCACTTACACACCTCCTTAGAACACCTGATACAGTTGTAGAGACAACTGCACACAGTAATGATTTGATGGGATTTAGTGGTCTGTGGGCACTGATGGAATGGCTAAATAAATAGGGGTATTTTCCCACTAAGTAACATGACTTATTTTAATAGTGGTCTGTGCCCACTGATAGCATGTCTCAATAGTGGTCTGTGCCCACTGATGATGACATGACTCAATAGTGGTCTGTGCCCACTGATGATGACATGACTCAATAGTGGTCTGTGCCCACTGATGATGACATGACTCAATAGTAGTCTGTGCCCACTGATGGCATGTCATCATCAGTGGGCACAGACCACTATTGAGCCATGACTCAATAGTAGTCTGTGCCCACTGATAGCATGTCTGAATAGTGGTATGTGCCCACTGATGATGACATGACTCAATAGTAGTCTGTGCCCACTGATGATGACATGACTCAATAGTAGTCTGTGCCCACTGATGGCATGTCTCAATAGTGGTCTGTGCCCACTGATGACACGACACAACAGATCATGCTGAAGGTTACTGATCAGCCTGCAACACTCAAAAATCACTAAAAAGGTAATTAAAAATTTGTTTAGATGAATTACCCGGCAGGTACTGTATACCTCATCAATCTGCCAGGTAGTCTTTACCTGGTTGGTACTGTCTAGGAGGCTGTTGCAGTTGATGTCTATATTGCAATTGACAAGAAACTGACGGTCATTCCAACAATATGGAAATCAGTACAAACAATGCTACATGGACTTCACATATCAAAGTCAATTCAAAAGCATTTATTCAAACAAATCAAACATTAGATACACAAATTAAATGTACAAAGCATATTGGTGAAACGTTCAAAAGGAAAACAATACTTATAAAGTCATGTTTCTCTTTTCGCAATAATTTCTTGCAGCTTTTTACATGATGTTAATTTCACAAGTGGCGCTGACGTGACTATTGTTGTTTATGTTGTGGTTGAATATTATGAAACATCTGCTGACCAAAGTTACATAGAAATGTATTGTCAACCTGGCATGTCATTTTGTTTAACTTTTTTTTATATATTTGTAATGCATATTTGGATGCGTTTCTTAAAACTGAAATATTTATACATATTTGTATAAATACATCGCAGAGTTCCTAACTTCCTAGTATGCTGATATTCAGAAAATTTCCAGATGTAGGTGATATCTACCACAGACTGAGCAAAGGAACACAAACAAGCATTGTCTTTGTGTAATTTACAACATTTCTGCCATAACTATTAATTAACTTTTGATCAATGCCAACCATCTCTATTGTATTGGGGTTGTGTAGATAATAGGCTCTCCCCCAGTCATCCAGCTTTCAAAATACTCCAACTCTGAGAATTTCACCTCTGGATTACCTACATATTTCACGGTTCTAACCCCTGGTGTTTCACGTCTCAATATTTCAACCTTGGGTATTCCAGCTGTGGATACTCCACACGCTCAGTGCCCAAGTTTGTTTCCTCTTCTTGCTTTGCCAATCTCAATGGTTCTTCGTGGGATAATTAAAATAAAATCAAGTCAGTCAATTGTGTGGTTGTTTTTTAAGCATAGTCCTACTTAGTGTATGCAGGTGATGATTTTGATGATGTGTCTAACCGCTGCAGCCTGATGGAATCAGGCAGGAAATGACACGTTAAAAGATTCGCGAAAAAACATTGTACAGTAATGTACTGGAAACAATGAAGCCTACAACATTTATAAAGAAGCACTTAACCAAGTTACAACTGAAATTAGAAGTTCAAAGAGAAGCTATGAACAATAATTAGCTTGTAATATAAAACATGACAGCAAGAGTTTGTATGCATATGTTTGGAGCAAACAGAAAGCTTAGAATAAGGTTGGTCCTCTTGAAGATAGTGCTGGAAATATAATATCAGAGGGATTCTTAATGGCAGAAGACCTGAATGAGTACTTTAGTTCGGTGTTTACCAGGGAAGATATTAGTTCACTGCCAGTACCAGAGGCTAAGTTCAAGGGGGTGGAATCATACTATTTAGGGCAGTTAATTGTAACCCCGGAAATGGTAGCTAAGAAAATAAGGACTAAGAAGGATAATAAGTCACCTGGAGTGGATGGGATTCCACACAAACTACTATTGGAAATTCTAGAACAAATGGTCATGCTTAACCAATATGTTATGGTTTTTGGAAGATATCACTAAATGGGTAGATGAGGGATCACCAGTAGATATCATCTACTTAGATTTTCAGAAAGCTTTCGACAAAGTGCCACAACAAAGATTGCTGCTTTTAAAACTAAAGGCCCATGGCATAGGAAATGGTATAACTGGATAAGAAAAATGACTGATTGACAGAAGACAATGGTTGTAGTTGATGGGGAGGCTTCAAACTGGAAATCAGTTTTGAATTGTTTACTACAGGGATCAGTACTGAGACTTATATTATTCTTAATATATATCAACGATTTGGACGATAATATAACAAGCAAGGTGTTGAAATTTACGGATGATACAAGTGTTTAGAAGGATTAAACGTGATGGAGATAGACAGCATTTACAAGATGATCTTGACAGGTTGATCAAATGGTGTGAAAAGTGGCAAATATTGTTCGATTTTGGGAAATGTAAATGCCTCCACACAGGACATGGGAACGAATATGTAGAATATACAATGGGGGATATTGTACTAAGTACTACTGTAAAAGAAAAGGACTTAGGGTTAACCAGTAGTGTTGATGTGAAGGTTTAAGAGCAGTGTGGAATTGCAGCTTCAAAGGGAAATCAAATACTTGGATTAATTAAGTGAAATATAGCGTATAAGGAAAAAGAACTAATAATACCGCTGTACAAAACAATAGTTAGGCCTCATTTAGAATATTGTATACAAGCGTGGAGACCATATCGCAAGAAGGGCATACATATGCTAGAAAAAGTACAGAGGAGAGCAACTAAAATGATACAAAAACTGAGGGATCTTAGTTATGAAATACGCGTAAAAGAATGTGGTTTAACAACACTAGAGACCAGGAGATTGAGAGGAGATCAGACAGAAGTGTTTAAAATATTGAATGGTTATGAAAATATTGATAACAATATTTTTTATCAGTTAAGAAAGATAGAAGGACTAGAGGACATGGAGTTACATTAGTAAAGGAGCAGTGTAGGTTAGATATAAAAAGTTCTCATTTCCATAAAGGACTGTAAATGAATGCGAAAACCCTAAACAAAATGGCCCCAGCATTTTTTTTAATTTAAGTCCGGAAGACCTCAAGGCAGTTGTCAGATCAGTGGAAGATAAACTGTTGACAGCTTTTAGTAAATCCTTTGAGACAGGGGCTATTTACTCTAGGACACAACATTATATGCATTAATTATTTAATGTTACACTGGGATTCGTTGACCTTGCATGACCCATTTCTGAGAGAGATACCTGGGCGTGCCAGAAGCAGAATTTTGGATGGTGAAATCAAACTGATGAATGAAAGGGAGAGCAGTGACATGGTCCACTGGGGTCACATGTAACTGGGCCATGGTCCACAATGGTCGTCAGAGATGCATTCTTCATCCCATGGTATTTGACAGTCCACCATGAGCCATCATGGTCTACTGTCAAATACCATGGTGACCATGGCCATCATCTTGCCTCATGGCATGTGGATGGGTTTCAAATTACCATCTTCTTGAGACAAAGAAGTGCACTTAGCCAATTACGGTTCTTCAGGATGATGAAGTTAATCAGCAGGACGATCAAGACAATCAATGTTGTCAGAAAGAACCCTCCCACACAAGACTTGCAATCAACATGTCCTAATTGTCACATCCTTGTGGTAGCACAAAGATGCGTTGGAAGCAGAACTTATTAAAAGCACAGCAGAGAATAAAAACACGGTGTAGGAACAATATTTCAAGACAATCAGAATGATCACCAATAGGAAACACTTGCCAGCACACTGTAGTACTATACACGACAACCTACTCTTGGCTGGAAACACCTGCCACCCGCACAGATGTTATGAACATGTATGATCTGTTTTATTGCGTTGATCAATGACATGGCCACCCAGTAAATAGTGTCAGTCTGCTCACACAAGAGAGGTTCGGTTCTGAGACAAATGATTATAAAAGTTAATGCATCACCATCTTTTTGACCATTTATTTGCTATTGCGAGTGACCACTTGGATCTTTAATAGCCACAAAGTCCTGTCCATTGCCCTGTTCAACAACCTCTGCCACCTCCATGTCTTTCTTTACCATGTTCTGCATTCATATCGTTTACCATCCCCCTGCTATGTTTGCCCTCCACCTACGGCCTCCATGCCATTTTGATCTCACTGTCTCCCTCTCCATATCCAAACCTGATCTGTCTTAGTTTATCTGTTATACACCACACCCATCTTCTCCTTTACATCTTCATTGCGGCTTCTTTCTAGCAAGGTCACCACAGCAATCTATCTTAGCCCTCTCCTTCTGTATGCTCAAATAACCTTTCTTTACTCTCTGCCTGTGTGTCAATTCACATCTCAGTTCAGTCTTGCAGAAGCAGTGCAGCAAATGATAGAGAGCAGTGTGGCAAATTGTGTCTCAATTTGTCCTGACACCATTCACAAACACAGCACTGCTGTGTAAGGCAGGTTCCTGACATCTATAACTTCTGAAGGGCTAATAGCCAGCAGGTGCCTGCAATAAATACATTCTGACAGACACCATTAAACACATCCAATTACACATGAAACATGTGTTAGACGTCTGAAAGCAATCCAGTTTTGCATTAGTAGCCATGCCCAGGGATGTCTTGGAGATATTTAAATTACATACCAGTTGGTAATTTGTGCTTTGATACTGGTAAAGGTTCTTCTTTCTGTGTTGGATTTCAGGAATTTGATTGGGGCTTTAGGCAATGTCTCCATGTCGACCACTGTAGACATTCTTTGTTTTGGCTGCTCTAGTCTGTCTATGCAGTCATGGATAGAAGAAGTAAATGCAAGCCTCAAAATGGCTTCTTAAAGGGAGCCAATCTGTTCCTCTACCCGGAATTAGCCGGCATAGTAATTTGTAACAGGAAGTCTGCTGTGTTGAATGTGGGAAAATGGCAAATTGTTAAACATCAAATGGTGTTGGGGTTAACTCAACCCGCCTTGGCATTATTGCCAATAAAGCTTGTTTTGAAACTGGATGTTTTTTTTACCATTTCAACATGCTCCGGGGCGTATCTTCCGAATTGCGAATGTCGTTATGAGCTTACTAAACACAATTTGGCGGGCAGTATACCTTCAACAGTATACCTTCAACATAGTGAACGTCTTTAAAACATTATATTAATCAATAAATTAAGAACAGACTGCCTCCTTTTAAATTATTTTTTTTTTATATAATATAAAGTGTTTAAGTAATTTTGCTGGTGTTTCCACATGTTGATAGCTTACCAATTAATTAACTGTCACATCTAGACGGCACCTACAAGTTAGTTGTCATACACATTTTTTACTGTACTAATATACATGTGGAGAAGGCAGATTTCAATAAGATCGTTTCGAACTAAATAGGTCAGTGCACCAACAATTGCATCACAGTGGTACTCAAGTTTCTTCAGTTAGCCACCAGAGGCAGAATAGTGTAGCAACCTATACAGCTCGATGCATGAGAGTTATTATACAGCTTTAGAATTGGGCTTTGAAATAAACAATAATAAAGAAAAATTTAATGTACAGTTTTGTTATGGAATCCTAACAACTACGCTTGCTTAATAATTCCTGCTTTTTGTGTCTCTAAGCTCATGTTTCTAAATGTTGAGGTGCTACAAAAGTGTATTATTATTATAGTGTTATTACTATGTGAAAAAGATCTATAATGTTCCATAATTATGTGATAAAATTATCAGTGTTCCTCCGTGTTTCTTGCTGTTTCATAAGAATCACATGTGTTCATTTACAAGTAGTATATTTAAACATCTGTAGTAATTAATTAATTATACACCAGTTACCGTTTCATGTAGTACAAAACCACCCTCATCATTATTTCAACGCCATACATAGTGAGTAGTTTTTTAATTAGAATTTTGGCAGCTATAAATGGTCAATATGCATAATGCATTGCACTGCAACCAAGACAGAACCATCGCAATAGGCCAGATATATCTGCACTAATAGCACAAGTAACCAAATATAATCCAGCAGTTCTATGCATAGTTCATCTGTAACAAATATAATGAGTACAAAATTGCCAAAATAAAAACCTGTGACAGGTGATAGCGTTCTCAACAATTGCGGTTATTCATAGCCATAAATCGTGCGAAAGTGCCGGTGCGTCAACACAATTTATGGCTAAGAATAACCGTGATGGTAGAGTTAACCGTCACATTTGTCTAATTTGGTAATTGCCGACTTGTGATACTGTGTTGGTGCAATCAGGATTGATTTAATTAAAACGACACAGTGATTGGATGATTCATGAAAGGTGTTCCTGGCCAGACCAAAATAGAGCAGATGTTTTGAAATGGCACACAAGTCTTGTACCAAACTGAACAGTTTTTCATTAATTTGCTGGAGTTATTCCCAAAAGTGCTATGTACTATGTGCGCTCGTAGTTCTATGTAAACAGCAATTTGTTAGCCAAATTATTATGTGCCAACATGTCTGAATGTTGTGCCAACATTGTTTGCAGTTTTTGGCCCATGTAGTAATGAGTGAAATGGCTTGGTGCAGAACGAACAAACATCATGAATCACTACAGAATTTTACTTATATTTACACAGGAAAAAACAAGTAAATACATATAAATAACAATAGTAATACTGATCCAGTATCATTACTGTTATCCTGGCCTCTTTTATCTGACTAGGTTCAGCGGAATTAAAGACACAATATAATAAGCATAAATATTAAGTTCATTAACTACATTTTCACTTGAAAAGTATGTCGAAATACCAAAAGAATAGAAAGCCACATACACCTGTTAAGACACAATAACTCTTCCTAGTAAACAGTAAATGACCTAAAACATTCCTGAAGGTCGGGATTGTCTCTGTCAGGGTGAGGTAACAATGAAATAAAATAAAATTTAGTGTAACTCATTACAATGCATACAATACAAATTAAATTAAGACAAATCATATATAATAACATAATGAGCACAAGGGAAGAACATTATATAATGTTATACTCCCTTTTGTATATTTCAATGTAAATATCATTATATTAAAAACAAAAACAGCGTGCAGGTGTAGAAGATATAATCGTGATTGAAAAATATGTTATATATTAACATCATCATGTAAAGTATACATTTGTAACTAATTACTGAGTAAGTCATAAACTTAAGTCTTGTGCTGAAATAATTCCAAATAATAGCACCTTATTTCTTATAGAATGGAGTCTTATTTCTAAAGTTGCCTTGGATATATCCATTTGTGCAGATTGTCTTGTATTACAACTATGGACATCTTGACTAAGTATAAACATATTTTCAAAGATTGTTGGTAAAAGACCCACCTTGTATTTATACATAAATATTTGCATTGAATATACAATTGTCTGAAAGTTAAGATATTGAGTAATTTAAAGATAGATTTTGTATGAGCTAATCTATTGGCTGAGACGAACATTCTCACTGCTTTCTTTGGAACCTTAATAATACTTGAACAATATGAGTCAAATGCACCTCCCCATACTTCAATATAATACGTCACGTAAGGAATAAAAGTGAGTAATACAAGGTGACCAAACATGATCTAGTTAACAATCTTTTGGCTTTGTTGAGAATGCCAACACCTTTAGAAATTTTACATTTAACTTGGTTAATGTGTTCAGTCCAGTTGAGTTTGCTGTCAATAGTCACACCAAGAAATGTTGTAGAAGATACTTGTTTAATAGCATTATCATTAATTTTAAGTGTTGTCGGTTTGGTATGTTTTCTGTTTGGTGTTTTAAATATCATGTATTGGGTCTTTTCAATGTTTAAAGATAGTTTGTTGGCATTTAGCCAAATTCTAATTTTGTTAAATTCAAAGTTCATTTTGTTAGTTATATCATCCAAATGATCACCATTTATAAACAACACATAATATGAAAAAACGAATATCTGAGACATTAGCAATATCATTGATATATAATAGAAAAAGCAATGGCCCCAGGATGGAACCTTGCGGTACACCACAAGTCAGGCAAAAGTAACTTTCACCATGCATTATACAGTGAAAGTCCATTAAAATACAAAATTCCCATAGTTTTGTAAAACGGTAGCAGGTGATTAAAAAACTTAACGTTCAGCAGTTGAAACACTGAATTATTGCAGTTCACAATGCTTATTTGTTGTGTGTCGTACACAACAAATAAGCACAATCTCGTGAGAAAATCACTGATACCAGGAATCACTGCAAACGTTTATAAAACTACCAGAGGAGGATTTGTGTTGGCAAAGTGTCAATGTACTAGGTTAGTCAACCTCTGATACTCTCTTGACCTGCAGACTTCTCAGATTTTTTACAAAACCACATGCGCGCTTAGACACTGTAAAACGCTAATAAGAATAAACATACAAGTGGTCAGTTATGTCCCCAGAGAAAGCAGAAAAGACGATAAAATCTGACTGACCAAGTCTAACATTAATAATACATGCAATCACCCAGGGATGGCAGCAACAATGCAAGAAACATGCAATCGAATCTACATTTTCTGACAACTAAATTGAAATCTAGCACCCAATAGGCTGGTCTGACCTCCATGAAACAAGTTATTTCCTGATATAATAAAAATGTGTACTTAATTCGTAATAAATCACAGTCTACAGTAGGCATGCCCCTGTGGAATGCAAATGTCATAGAATCAGCAATGAGAAGTGTTGTTTGCAGTAGGAAATGTACAGTCCTCTTGTCATGTTTATCATAACAAGGTGTATTGCAATGAATTAGTTTGCACTGCAGTGTACCAAGTAAACACACTAACAGATCAGGTATGGTAGTTAGACAGTCAGACTGTCAATAGATGACTTATATAGGCCCAAAGCCAGCTACCATAATTTTGAAACATGTGCATTTTCATTCACCCTACTTTACCCGAGTCTTTCAGAAGATACATTAAAAGGCACTGGTCCCTTCTACCTGGTGAAAGTATACTAAGGAAAGAGAACGATCTCATACAGGGAAATAAAAAAACCTGTCATGGAATCGCATTCCATAAGATATCTTCTACAAAAACAGGCATTAGTTGCTGACAAAAAACTTGATCTGATAATGGCACAAGCGCCACTTGCGCGTTGTCTAGGCAGAAACCAGCGCTACATTGGACCACACATTATTATTAAAGGGACGCAATTGGAGAGAAAACTGTTGTCCCAAGAATTCACAGAAACCCAGTACCTGATCCTTGGTGGAACCAGATAAGACTTACAAGATTCATCCATTACCGTCATAAAGAGTGCCTTGGACAGTTTTGCTTGCATGTGACATGGGATTTAATTACACTGAATAAGTAATAATATTTAATGTGTGGTATTACATGACGTTGGTATCTGCCTAGGCATTCATGGCGCTTATTAGGCCCATTAGTGTAGCAGCTAATGCAGCACACATCATATTTGTTGTATATCTAGACAATAGTTTTTTTCCCCATTTCCATGTGTGGGATATTTTACTCCCCCTGGCCAAGATACTAGAAAGAAGCAACATTTAGTGTCTGCGCTAAAAGACACAGGAAAGTGGATTGAACAAAATTGTCCCAAGTTTTGAAACGGCTGTACCTGTGCTTGAACACTGGTCCTGACAACTGATAGTCAATTCTCTATCTACTGAGCTATTACACTTAAAAGCAGATGTGAGAAATATTCTTGTGGTATTTGTTCTGCAAATAATCCATTTATCCCACACGACTCCTGTTGGACATTTTTGTTGCATGGATTAAATGTCAGCATCCTATCCTAGCATCTAACCACATACATCACTGTTATATTTCTGCCTTTACATACCACTGCACAACATAAAAGCACGTACGACACAAACTGAGAATAAATCATGCAGAAAACAAGTCAGATCTATTAATACATATGTCAGCTGTGACAGAGCCTGACTAACGTTAAAAACAGGGTTTCAACTCACAGTGACAATCACATTATTTCTCAATGCAGTGAAATCAATAGCTATGTGACCTTATGTAAATCAAATAAAGTCCTGGGAAAGTGAAGCTAATTAAAGCTAATACCCTTCCATCAATTGACATCATAAATTGGTCATCTAATCGGTAGGGCGTGGGTGGTTTAAGCAATATGTGTGGTTGGTTTAAAAAGACTGCATGCATTTGCTAAAAAACAAAGAATTGATATGGCATTTTTTAAGCAATGCATAAAACAGTTTTGTGTGGAACTCAATAACATTAGTAATTTATTATAAAATTTCGCATTCATAAATCATTGTCAATCAATACGAGTTATAAACTGCGAGAGGATAATATATTTAAATATCCCTGCATTTAGTATAAATGACACTGAACTGAAGCTAATAATGCCAAACACAAGTTAGTTGTTACACAGGCTGACACAAACTAACTCCACCATATCTGGTGCATCAAATGCATGACTTGCCAACTGTCAGGAAGTCAGTATGGCAAGATAAATGGTTACATATTACACCATCCCCAAACAGGATAATTTACATAAAATTATACTGTGCACCCCTTCTAAAAGAAGGCTGTTTTTGGTACTACCACTAATTACTGTATCAAAAACACTGTATCAAAAACACTTTTAATCTGTAACCATGTCATTTCGGACATGAAAGTAGACCATTTTTGTTTGACCCGCATGCACAATGTAAAGCTACATCATTTTTAATCTGCAAGAACATCATTTTTCATCTGTAAGCATGCCACTTCTGACCAATAAAAAGGCATATTTTTAATGTAAGAAAATCATGTTTGATGCATATACAATGTACTATACATGTATTCCACTTAACATATGTAAGTCACCACATCAATTTAGAACATTTGTCATGTTTAATGTAATCTAATGTGCCACCGTAAGAGAACAACTTGTTATCTGTAAGAGCGGACTAAGAAAGCAACATTTCAGCTGCAACCCTGAAGTGTTTATGCAACATCTGCAGAGATTGCAATGTCAATGTCAATGCCACGTTCAGTAAGGATTAAGTGCATAATATGAGCGATTAAACTATTGCCCTGTAAGAGGGCAATGACTTCAGAAGCTATCAGTCCATCAACAATAAATACTCTCAGTGGGTCAGCTGTCTGGCAATGCAGTCTTCCTGTCTCCCATCCAGTCATGTAAATAGCTGCTAAAAGCATTCACATGAAAGGATCCTTTTTCAGTCAGTCTGCCCTTAACGCTGGGTGAATGTTTCATGTAAACCACAGAAAATTCTGACATTTGTGGTGGTGGAAACTGAATTATCATTTAAGCCACAGAAATATATCAAATTACTATCCAGGCGGGAGTATTTTTAATGCTTACCTGTGATGTAAGCCATTTATTTGTTGTTGTATTGGATAAAGAAAACACTGTGAATTGGTTTATCTGCTGCATCCATGCAGCTATGAAGGGTTTTAGTGACAAGTCCCATGTGAACTTATGGTGTGTTTTTAACGCAGATAACATTTCAAGGAATTCTACACAGACTGTAGCATCAGCTCAGACATAACAGTGCACCAATCTTTTTTTAATATATTTGTCTGGGGCCACTTGTGACAAAACTGACCTGCTTATGAATCAAAGCTAAATTATCTACTTCTAGTGTTTATGTGTAAAATGTCAGAATCATTAGATGCGTCACATGAGGCCATCCATTAGTGCAAATGCTAAGAGATGTGCATTCATACATTTATTGTCAAAAGTACTCATGTCATTCTGCACTGTGTAGATAATAACAATACTTAAGTTTCATCAAAACATGTCACTATTTGAACGCACTGTGAAAAAAGCAGTACAGTTTTTTGTTATGAAATCTCACTAATTAATGTTTGATTAAATCAACAATAAGGAAAGTTCCCAGATTTCACCAAAACAAATCAGATTTTTAAGAATTATTTTAACTCATGAAGAACTCGTCTTTCATCTATGATTATTTCATCAGTCTAAGTCTTTGAGCAAACATTAGTGTCAAAAACATAATTCCACCAATCTGCCACTAAATATATTGAGTGCATTCTAAACCAATTTACAAAAACGGACTCATGTTTTTTTCCAATTACAATAAACGTCACATGATGGATTGAGACATACCTACAATGAGTCATTAATTTGATAAAAGAGCAATGCAGGAAATCGACTAGAAGCAGCAATAGAGCTTATGAGGAGAAACATCTTGAATACAACGGCGGCGTAGTAATACAATGAACTTAGACCCCCATTACGCCAATGTAACCAAAAACAAAAATTGGAAGCTAACACAATGCAAAGTATTGTATGCGATGGAAAGGCATGATAGTGACATAATTATTGTGCAAACTCGTAGACTATGAATTACAATGCAACAGTCAGATATTTAAGCAAACGATTACTTTAATACAATATCTACCATGTACTAGGAACATAATAATTATATCACATAGGTCTACCAACTTGGTTCAGTGTTTTTGCATGCTTAGCATATAAAGCATTTGCAATATTTGTCTGATAATAACACGACTGATTACATAAGCAGTTTGTGGGAATACAGTTACTCCTGTGGGAAAACAATTTAATCATGTGATTTTCTAATTTGAACTCTTGGATCAAACGACACATTAGTCTTGCTAAATAATACATCAACTCTACTTGTGATACAATAAATGATGTGAACTGTGATATATACTAAATAATACATTGTGGGTACTGAACAATACTAAATAATTAATTAACTTCTCTGCTACATCGTAGCTTTTAGGCAGATAGACATATAGAACTAGTTTGCACAAATGTTGTGAATTCAATGATATTTCAAGAGTGACAAGGCACGTACAAATACCCCGCAGTCATCCATAAGGAGTGGTGCAATCGAAATAATTGGGAATGAAGTTTTTATCATGAAGCATTTTTATTCGATTGTGGCCTTGAATACTTGTCAATCAACCTGAGACATTTTCCGCCAATTTTGCAAAACCTTGACTCAAAGCATTTTGCTGTCTGCTAAGAAAGTAGCTCAGTGAACCACAGGATGACAGCACCCAGTATGTCAGTGGCATCAATAGAACCAGTAATTAGCTTACAAGTTCTTGATGTCTGTGAACATCTTGACAATGTTAACTTCTCAGTGAACCACAGGATGACAGCACCCAGTATGTCAGTGGCATCAATAGAACCAGTAATTAGCTTACAAGTTCTTGATGTCTGTGAACATCTTGACAATGTTAACATCTCAGTGAACCACAGGATGACAGCACCCAGTATGTCAGTGGCATCAATAGAACCAGTAATTAGCTTACAAGTTCTTGATGTTTGTAAACATCTTGACAATGTTAACATCTCAGTGAACCACAGGATGACAGCACCCAGTATGTCAGTGGCATCAATAGAACCAGTAATTAGCTTACAAGTTCTTGATGTCTGTGAACATCTTGACAATGTTAACATCTCAGTGAACCACAGGATGACAGCACCCAGTATGTCAGTGGCATCAATAGAACCAGTAATTAGCTTACAAGTTCTTGATGTCTGTAAACATCTTGACAATGTTAACATCTCAGTGTAATCCACAGACAATCAGTGTCTACTAAAAATAAGGACCTTATTAATACCATGTTTACCAAAGTGTAATGTTCATTAGACTCTATAATCATTGCCTGTGAAGTGCTGACAATCATTACATTGGGGGTCTTTTTTGGCATGTTAAATGTAGCTCATAGACGTTTTTGTGACATGATGACGAAAATATGTCACTCATTTAACACTTTGCATAAATCTAAGCATAAAAAACAGAAAATCTGTGCAACCTGACCAAATTTCTAGCTGTCAAAATACTGGAAATGTGTTTTTCACGACACTGGTCTGAAGAAATTGCAGACGACAACTTTGCAACTACAACTGATGAGGAATCCCCCACCTAGTATATGCAACTAATCTCAAATATATCCCAGGAAATAATCAAATAGAGCAAATCTGCCCTACTTACCTACCCTAGCATGTGAGAGGGTGTAACAGGAAATACATTAAAAATATGACATTAATCACACATGAAAACCTGGGTGTGTATAGTACTGAAAATCGATAAATTTCACATAACAAAATGAATGTTAGTTACTATGCACTTTACAGTCCAACAGCTAAAACTGTGGTAGTTGTTTACTCACTACTTTAGAGGCATACCTTTATTTTGCACCCGCCTTAAACCTACACTTACAAAATTAAAACCACAAACCAAATGAAATACCAAAAATACCCAGATTTATGTCTCTCTGGTCTAACTCTAAGTGTGAAAAACTATCTGTGGTATTCACGGTTCGATTGTACAATCAAGAGTGCATATTTAATCTACATCAACTGACAATACAAAATGGCCATCAGAAAACCCAGAATCAAATCATTCGATTGTCAAGCGAAACACTTCATGAAGATAAGACAAAGTGAAATTTGTCACACCCCAAATGATATTTATTATTAGCTCAATATCTAAAAACAATATTGATGTGGCCATACAGTGATTAATGCAAACTAGCCTCACGAGAGACACAGCCTGTGATTACTTGCCATATTTATAACTATGTTTTAGAAGTGTACACTTTTGATTAACAGAAAAGCACAGACATTCAGGCAAGATAGCCATTTGATGACGAAAAGTCTAATAAATCATCGACACAGATTGATCGGACCGAGGAGACTTTACTCTTGCTGGACAACCTATTCACATTTCTCTCTAGAAGCTGATTACATTCCAATACAGTGAAGAGCCATTTCCATGAATTTACATAACCTTGATGCAATAACAAGTATTTATGCTGATTCATCGGCATAAACCTACAACAACTTTGTAACTCTGCAGTCACCATGTAATATGTATGACTTCAACAGCCACAAGTAAAAACTACTGAAGACCTGGATGTATGTTAAAGTCAGCATTCGCAGCCAGGAATTTGGGCTGCTGCTTTGATAGACACAGACAGATAGACCAGCCATTCTTCTTCTGTTTGGCACTGGAACTTAGGTGAACCCGATTCGGTTGACGTGAAAGCCATGGAATCTACACTTCTCTGCCAGCTAGTTAGTTAGGTATAAAAATGGCAGGCTATGCGTTTGTATGCGCCAGATTGTTAGTGAAACAAAACATTCCTGGCCAAAACATAATTCTAACTTTGAGCTGCAAAAAATGAGATGAAGGTTGTAGGTGTATGATAGGAATGTTGCCAGTATATTTGAGGTAGAGCTTAAATAGCACGGTATTGTGTTAAACTTCATTACATCAGAGACATACCACAGTAAATGTAATGAAACAATTTCACTAAATAACATATTTTACACCAAAAAAATTGATAATATTAATTGTAAAGTTTTTGTTGTTGTCAATAAATCATGCTTACCCGTGTTGTTATTTTTATTTAACAATACATTAATTCACACATAATTCTGCAAAAAAAAAACACCATTATTAAAACATGAATACAATTATCATCACAACACTCAGTAGAATTAGTCCCATCTCAGTCTTCCGTCCTTCCTACTGCCAAACTTGACGTAAGATTCCAGTTACAATTCTGAGAGAATACTGACTCTACATTGTTCACACTAACAAACTATGAATCCAGAGTCGTGCGCCAATAAATGTCACGTTATGAAAGTCTACTGTCCAAACAGTAGAAATCACTTAGACTTTTTAAGTGGACTGTCAAATAAGCTGTCTAGGAGACTTCCGAGTCTCTCTGTGGTGTACAGGATATGATAGAGATTTTTTGGAATGATCAAATGGTACTCGCCCAATGATTGATGGCTGAGACACAGTATCATCTGAAGTATGCTCTCACCACTGATTGGCCCTCGAGACTGCAGGATACAGACCATTTCACTCACAAGTTCGCGTAAAGCACCAGTGATTTTTTCCCGACCTATAAATTAGTTTTTATTAGGGAAATAGGCATATTTCATGACTACAATGTTTATTGTGAACACAACACTAAATGTCTGGTGAATTCAACAAAATGTTGTTGTTTGTTCGGCAGGAAGTTCCAGGAATACGTCGATTGCATGTACCCAGCGTTCATGTGTCCAACACTCCTGAAGCGCTTCTGGAAGAACTATGAGACATACAAGCGGCCGCCGTACCTGTGTCTTCCTAGAAATGGCACGGCGCTACCCAAACACTACAAGTTCACAACGAGACTGACGCCAATCGGTGTTGCGAACAGTGGACATGCGTATGCGGCCACGTGTGTCGTCACAGTCTCTGCACTCTGGATACTTGGGCTACACATCCAGGATGTGTTCACCGGACATGTCCAGTGAACACACCTGGGTGTGTGTGTGTGCGTGTGTGCGTGCGTGCGTGCGTGCATGCGTGCGTGCGTGTGTGTGAGATAACACTAAGTGTGTGAATGAATTGTAAAGGGTGTGTCAGTTGGACAAAAATACAAAACATTGGCATAGTGTGTCTGCGTGTTTGAATGTATCCAATATGTGTAAATAGGTGGATGGGTGATGTGTATCTGTGTATATAAATGTATATAAATATTCACACACACACACACACACACACACACACACACACACACACACACACACACACACACACACACACACACACACACACACACACACACACACAAACACACACACACACACACACACACGTACAGGCCACCTGTATGTGTGTATATATGTATTCATTTATATACTATATATATATATATATTATATATTTATATAATATATATATAGTATGTACACATACCAGGTATACACACGTGTATTTATATATTTTATGTATGAACAGTAATGGTAACCAGGTATTGGTGTTACATACCAAAAAAAACAGGGTAGACGATATTCTGTTGTCGAAGTTAATGATGACAGTATTATATTTTATATTTCCCCTTCAGACAATCAGTTATTTAAAAGGAAAACAACTTTATTGGGGGAGGTGCTTATGTGACTGCTTTATGTAATAAAGGTTATATCATGTTGTTAATTATCACTGTTTCTTGATCATTATAGCTGGCAACCTGCATGTTGCATGTTACTGAATTATCCAAATATGAAAAAGAATGTACATACTAATGTCACAGTATATCACACAAAGAGTCACAGTTGCAGGGTCATATAATATGACACTGTGTCACAGTGGTGCAGGGTTGTACAGTACAGTACAGTCACATAGTGTCAAACATACACAGATACAGACACAAAGACAAGCATACACCAACACACACACAGAAGACACTTATATAAATACCCACACCAACTTTACCAGAAGTAACAAAAATAAACAAGGCTGGCACTCAGAGATAACTACCGGCGATAAATCAATCCTACATGAATACAACAAGAAGCAGTATCAATATGTTCTTCAAGAATACTTTTGTGTCTTTAGAATTGCCATCATTCAGAATACTTGCTACATACTTAGTGCTGCCACATCGCCGACTTCAAACATCGTTTGCATTTAACAAATTATTAACCATTAGCTGCATCCTCCTTCAAATGCGCTCTCTATAAACATGCCTCCAGACAAGTGGACAGACATATTCATTTATTGATATCCATTCATATATTTTCACATGCCACCCTTTGAAGCTGTCATGGCAAACTCCCAAATTTATAATGAATTTATTGACCTACACCAATGACCTTGAAGAGTGGCATAATGATTATTGAGAAAGTAAACCAAGCAAGAAAAACTCACAACAAGAACCAACTCTGTGTACTATCATCACTAATGGCAACTTGTAACTTCATGTACGTTATCCTTCTCCAGCCGCCAATATTTTATGCTTTTTCTTCTCCGTTCTACAACGGTATTGTGTAATTTCTTATTCCGTCCTCTCATTTGTTTGTCACTTCAATCGATTGTACATTCATAACAGAAACACAATTATGTATCACTTTATTTATCTTCCTTTCTTCACACTGCCGTCGTGGAGGTAATAAATACCATTTCCACGTCTTGCGACATGAACAATAACTCTCAGGTGGATATAAAACATGTTCTGAGATATAATCTGTCAATATAGCTGCAATATATCAATAACTATAAATGGAACAGCAAATTAATAATGTTGGTCGATATGAGAGTGAATGAATTGATACAGAATTTTAACAAACAGCTCGATAAAAACGACATACAACTGATTGCATCACTGCAGGCAGTCAGACAGAATGTGCCGGAATCTTCTGGGATGTTTCAATATTCCTTGGGCGCCTTGGTTATTGCAGATATTAATAATGTACCTAAGTTTTTTTTAACTAGAGCATGCAAAACCCATGTTTGGTGGAAAATTAATCTAAAAAAATTCCATAAATCCTTGCTACACAATACCAGCAACAGAGGAAACATGGCTAAGCCAACCATGCTTCAGGTACCATAGAAATGGATGATTCATGAAGACATAGAAATCTCTTGCTGGCAAAACATGATCAGTTACTAATGGTAAATATCTCCACTAATCTAGCAGCCAGAAAGGTCAATAGCAGCATATGTGGCTAAAGATACAACTAATAGGATCACTTCATCAAAACATGGGACATTAATCAAGATCATTCTGACACTGGGGCAGGTTGCTTGATCCTTTACAACATTCCTGTAGACACCTATTAACTCCAGTGGCCTTGTCATGTTCAAGTCTCTTTAAGACTTCAAACAAGTAGACTGACCACCACCACCAGGTGGCGGGCCAATCGGTTTTGGACTCTCAATCTTGTCGCCCAAAAATAATACAGTACAAACCATCTAACGGTGCCACATAATTCAGTAATTGACAGACACAAAATGGCTGGATTAAAGAGGTGGTCTGATTAGAGAGGCTGGTAAGATATACAGATGTGCAGTTCTGGCATACATGTAACTGGCAATGGTGTTCAATGTTATTATCATTATTAAAAACTGGTTTAATATACCAACATTTTGTTATTGGCATTTAGTAGGAAATAATGTGCTGCAAATGGATGTGATAAGTAAATGACAGATCAATCAGATTTCTTTTTAAGTGAACATTGGCAAATATTATGGGAGTTTATTGGCTGTTTTAGGCAGCTGTAGCTGACTGCATTATACAATAGAAGGGTGGCTGCTTTGTATATTTAGTTTAACATGGATTTCATTACAAAAACCAGACACTGTAGTAGAGTGGCCATTTCTAACAGGTGGCCACGATGAATATTCTACTGTACTGCATTGATACTGCGCAGAATGGAAGCATTTGGCAGCGGGAGCGACCACCTTTATGTATCAAAGAAGACTATGTTCGTCAATCCCCCACAAAAGGTAAGAGAGACTAAAACAGGTGTTAACAAGACAGACAACCAGAGCCTGTGTGAGAAAACAGACCCAAAAGCATCCAACACTAGAGGCACCTTTGCTGAAAGAAACAGAGAAGAAACTAAGAATCTCCTGAAGGAATTGTTTCCCTATTTAGTTTGCATGGCACGACAAGTTGTGCAGAAAGCACTGCAATGCTTCGTAAAGAAAGCTAATCAGCAGAAAAACATTGTGGGCTTGTTACTGGGAACTGTCGGCACGGAGATACATTGGCAAGTTAAAAGAGAATTTTCTATTTCTTATGTCGCGTGTTAACTGTAGCATGTAGCCCGGGGAAGAAGACATCATGATTACACAAGATAATGAGATAGGTAAAGTTAAATGCTTCTAGGGAACACCTCAAACAGACAATAGTGTTACTTGTGTCAACAACTACAATATGAGTTACTAATGTTTGTTCCTAACCAACAACAGCCTCATAAAATGAACTTGACTGGAATGGAAGATGTCTTTGTTGTTATTTATTCTCAGATGTCTAGCACTGTCATTCATTATAACTGTTCTAAATCTTCTTTTGGGATATCAGATATTATCTCTAGATACCCTAAAGCTATACATGAACTTTGCTGTCAATTTCTTTGCTTCTTTGGCATGTTTACAAGGCCACAGAATCTTTCCAGATTGTTTCGTCTGATGCTTCGTTCAACTAAATACTGTCACATTTCACTGAATCTTTTTGATGGGTCTAATCATGGGCTACCACATAACAAGTTATGATTCATTGTGATTTTATTTCACTTATATTAGCTGTGATGGTCTTAGACCAACAGGATTAATCAGTAATTAATAACTTGTGGTATACGTACATTCCCTCTACAGATGTTCACCAAACAATAATTAGTGCATATTCTGTGAAATTCATGCCCAAGTCAACATGATCGCTGAGCCTAAGTGCAGACCCCCGCAACCAGTCTGCCATTGTCTACCTGAGTCGCCTACACAAGGCAATCGGTGATGCCTTCAAGGGTCTTGATGAAGCTAATACCCCAGGTGTTACTGCTACCCAGACCAAAGTGAGTGCTACCAGCGCCCCCTGCAGAGTGACAACTGCATAACAAAAACAGCTAATTAATTGCCAAGTTAACAGTAGCATTGTGGTTGATCTAGCACTCACGGAGCAGTGGCCCAGGAATTACTGCACCAGACTGTTGATCAACAGAACAGTTGGTCAATTCCACCTGTCTCTGGTTCGAAACTTGGGCACTTTTGCTCATCCCGCTTTGCTTGTGTCCATCAGAAGAGGTACAAAAAGCTGATGGTTCCTTTTACCAGTTGTCTGTACATGGGGAAGTAAGCAATCTCACGCAGGAAAACAGAAAAACAGACTCACTTACTATGGAGAACAAAAACTTAGAAATAGACCACTCTGAGTCAATTGAATGATAAGTCAAAGTTATTCAGAATATCCTATATTAGGAACATCCGCAAGAGATATCCCACAAAGGTTGTTTGTTCTTATGCAATATAAAATATAGTATGACCCCAAACAAGAGGCAACTGTGCAGATACAGGACATTATCTACAACTTTGTATTTATTAAACTCACAAGGCGCACGAAACAAATATCAAATGATATCTTTCCAATATGCATCCCAGTGTAATTCTCCTCAACAGTTGGAGTAGCACGAATAATAGGACAAAGCTTATAGCCAAATCCGATTGTTTGCCACTTTCTCAGACAATTTGCGGGCAATGCTCTTTGCAAAGGTACTGTTTGATATATCATCTGCACACACTACTCTGTCTGCACATCTGATTACTATCATAAACAATCTATTGTTGTATATTATTGCACCAGTTGCCTGTTATTAAACTAGATTGTCGGATCCCAGATCATTCATTGACTTCAACATAAGTAGAAAGTTCATTAACAGCACAAATGGTGTAGGCAGGGCACTTTATTTATCACGACTGCCCGACTACCTATTTGCCAAGTCACATCTAAGAACAATATCTTACCATCATAGTGTGAAATAAAATCAATGAGCAAGTTTTTATGTGTCTGTTCATTTGCATAGACGTGTGTTGAAGATAGAAATTCCAACACTGGTCACATCAATAGCAGTGGTAACCAATGTATTTTGTGAGGATTGATTTAACAATATTGACATCCAGAGAATCCACTCCAATTGCAATTGCAGTCATTTAAAAATATATCAAAGTTTTCACAAATATTATGCTTTCTTTAAAAACATAAAATGAGAAGCATGTTCCTTTTTACTAGTACTGTTCAAAACGTTTAGGTTATGCTGCCAAAAAGCGCAACTTTATAAGGTGTACAAAATATTTCAAAGTCCAAAGCCTGACCCTACTAATATCATTTTGTTTTTAATATAATTTAATCAAAAACATTCAGACCACATTTATAGGTACACCTGTGCTATAGAATGTCTGTGGGTTCAGGAAACTGAGTCACTGCATTCCTGACAACCTCAAACTGCCATTTTTCTCTTGCATGGCAGTGAGACCTACATTACTTATGACTCTGGAATCACTGCCTCCTAAAAGAGCCTGGAGAAATTCCACCAATGGTTCCTTTGGCAGAAGTTTCACATCCATCTATATATATTAATATTTTTGGATCATAGTAATTGCACCCCTGCAGGGTGCCGAGGTCCACCCATCTCGGTCTATATCCATTGGCTTCCTTCGACCATTGGACTATGATCTACAAATTGCCGACGTATTTCAGAAAACACGAGAGTCACTTAAAATTATTCACTTATCTGTTTTTGCCCTACTGAACAAAGATCTGCAGATCAAAAATCAGGCTCCAGATTTACATAAAAATCATGTGCTATAGCACTGCATTAATTTTGACCATCCTAGCATCTACCTAAGAATCAGCTGTGTTAAAAAAATGCAAATATGTTAATGAGCATCAGAGTCTCCAAGAAATAAACCATTCATGATTCTGATTGTGACTAGTAATGACTGCAAAGAACAAAATGGCCGTAGCCAGAAAACAGCAACACCCTGGGACCAGCGATTACCTTTGTCCGACTTCTTTGTACAGCTGCCAGAGATTGGTCTTAGTAGTGTTCCTAGAATGCGCCCACTGCATAATACTTGCAGTTAATTATTGATGGATTAGATGATACTTCGGCTTCCTGTGTATTAATCAAAGTGCATTTCTGTTATGGGAGACTTCTGGTGCAACGTGACCACACAGACCTCCAGTGAGATTCCAGTCTCTTCAGATGGATCACCAACATAGGTAGGTCTTCTTTGTCTGGTACAACCTCACACCAAGCGACCACCAGAGACTCTCATCAACAACAGATGTGTCCTATTAGCGCTAACTAATCATCATCATCATAATCGTCGTTTAGAGGCGGTGTTTCTAGGATCTGCTGGGTTCGCCTCTCTTCCAATTGCCCTCTTCCACTTGACACGGTCCCGTGCATCCCGATAGTCGATACCCATCAGATTCAAGTCTGCAGATACGGAGTTCTGCCAGGTCTTCCTTGGTCTGCCGACGGGAGCTGTCCCCTCCACCACTAACTTTGTACAGCCCTTCACCCAGTCCTCGTCGTCCTTTCGCTTTACATGCCCGTACCACCTCAGCCTGCTTCTTCTGATCACATCCCCAATTGCCTCCACTCCTACTCTTCTTCTAAGCTCTTCACTGGGCTGTCTGTCGCTGAGTGATGCGCCACACATCCATCTCACCATCCTCATCTCAACCCTTTCCATCCTCGTGTCATGATCGGTCCTCATGGTCAACGTCTCACACCCATACAACAGGCAACTTCTGATACAAGCTGTGTACACCTGGCCCTTCATCTTCAGGGGGGCGCTTTGGAAGTCAAGAAGGATGTTAGCTCCCTGAACTTTTGCCAGGCACACCTCACTCTCGCTGTTACCGCTGCATCCACCCCACCCTTCGCACTTAGCATGTCGCCCAGGTAGCAGAAGTTGTCTACTCTGTTGTATGTCTCTCCATCCACCTCCAAGCCCTCTTCCGTTGCTTCTGCAGGTGGTATCTCTCCCCGACACCTCTTGCACACAAACATTGCGCTCACTGCCTGCAGGCTGCCCTTCACACCACTGCATCTCCTTTGGACCCACTTCGTACACGATGTACACTGAAGCGAGTTTGTGGCTACACCCTTGCTAAAGACTCCACATGGCCATGCACCAGACTCCGACATCACTCCTCTGTCACCTATGCTGACCATCACTTTCGACTTCCCGGCGTTCACCTTCAGTCCTTTGGCCACCGATCTCGTGCGCCACTCCACCAGCTTCCTTCTTAGTTCTTCCCTGGTCGTTGCCATAAGGACGAGATCATCTGCATACAGCAGCTCCCAGGGCAGTCCTCCTCTCGCCTCCTTCGTCACCACGTCCATCACAATGGCAAACAGCAGTGGGTTAAATACTGAGCCCTGGTGCACCCCCACCTTCACCTCAAAGCTGCTGCTGTCTCCATGCCCTGTCCTCACCATGGTGCTCGCCTCACTGTACAACGTCATCACTGCCTTCACCAGCCACTCCTCCACACCCGATTTTCTCATGGCCCATCTCATCACCTTCCTTGGTACCCTGTCAAACGCCTTTTCCAGGTCGACAAAGGCTAGGTAGAGCTTCTTCTTCTTGGCCAGGTGTTTCTCCTGCATTTGTCACATGATGAAGATGGCATCTGTCCCTTTCCCTGGCATAAAACCAAACTGCATCTCGTTGGTCTGTACCTGCTCTCTCATTCTCACTTCTAGCACCCTCTCCAAGACCTTCATGGCCTGCTCCAGGAGATATTTCCTCCTCTGTGATGCGGCAGCTCGGCCCCTCCACCACGTCACATTCCACCTCGCCATCCCAGGCGTTCTTGACATTCAGCAGCTTCTCCATGTACTTTTTCCACACCTCTTTCATTCCTTTACTATCTGTCACGATGTTTCCGAGCTCATCCTTCACACAGCTTGTGCCGGTCACGTCCGGCTTTCTTTCATCATGTGTTTCGCGATCCTGAAGAACTGCCGTTTTCCCTCCTCGCTTGCCAGTTCTTCAACAAACTCCTGCCTTTTGGAATCTTGTGCCAGCCACACCGATCTCCGAGCCGCGCGTTTCACGTCGAAGTACGCCAATTTGTCCTCCTCCGCCTTCGTCCTTTTCCACCTTCTGAATCAGCTCCTCTTCTCATCAACCACCCTTTTCACCTCGTCGTTCCACCACTATGTCTCCCTGTGCCTAGGCGCACCTTTTGTCCACCCGCAGATCTCCTCGGTGGCCTTGAGCCATATCTTCTTCATCGTTTTTCATCTCCCATCCACGCCCTTCATTTCAGCTGCTTCCTCAGCCAAGTGGGCTACCTTCTCCCGGAAGTCATTCCTCGCTTTCTCTTTGGAAAGCTTCCACACTCTGAGCCTTGGCACATGTTTCTTCTTAATGCGCCTACCGCTGCCCAGGGTCATGTCTCCGACAACGAGACGGTGCTGCGAAACACACTCCTCACCAGCAATCACCTTCACGTTCCTCACCAGTCTACGGTCCACTTTCCTCACCATCAGAAAGTCGATCTGACTTCTGCGACCACCGGACTCGTACGACACTAGGTGCCTCTATTCTTTCTTGAAAAACGCACACCACCATCTCCATCGCGTCTCCAAACTCTAGGATCCTTTCTCCCTCCGCATTCCTCGCCCCAAAGCCCATCTCTCCATGCACACCCTCGTATCCATCCGCAGCTGACCCCACATGGCCATTAAGGTCCCCGCCCAGGATAACTGCTTCTCCTGTTGGTATCCTGGACACAATTTCAATCAACATATCCCAGAAAGCATCCTTCTCATCTTGTGTCCTGCCGACCTGTGGGGCATACGTTGAGATGACATTCACCAGCCGCTTCCCTACCAGCAACTTCACAACCAGGATCCGCTCGCTCATCCTCTTGACATTCACCACCTGGTCTACCCACTTCTCCGTGACCAGCACTCCAACGCCGCCATTCCCATCAGCACATCCCTGCCAGATGAACTTGTACCGCTCACCACTCCTGCCCAACCACTTCACACTGCCTCCTCTCCACCGGGTCTCCTGAACACAAGCAACATGCACTCTCCTCCTCACCATCACGTCCACTACTTCTCCAGACATCCTTGATATACTCCCAATGTTCCACATAGCCACTCTCATACAGACATCCTGAGATCTTCTCCTTTCAGACCGGCCTCCCCGCAGTGCATCGGGTCTGCATCCGTCATTCAGTGCTGCGGCTCGGCCTCCTCCTCCACCATTCGACTTGACGTAGACTGGTGAGGACGCCCACGGAGTACTTAAGGCTGTACCCACGGAGTACTTAAGGCTGTACCCACGGAGTACTTAAGGCTGTACCCACGGAGTACTTAAGGCTGTACCCTGCCTATGCGATTTGCTTGCCATATTGGAAGAAATATTGGAGCAAGTTTTACAGCCGGATGCCCTTCCTGATGCTAACCACACAGTCGCCTTCTACGACTCGCTGTGGGGTGCGGAGACTAAATTCTGATCCGTGGACACACAGATTGTGGATGGCCGTTGGCTCACTGGGAGCTCCTCCGCCCTTTGACAGGTTTTATTTTTTGTCCAGCTGGGTGTCCACACACCCTCCTCACCAGGTAAGCCTGGTGGGGGAGCCGGTTTAGTCGCCGATGACCCGACCATGGAACAAGTAGTACTGGATTACATAGTACCAGTAGCAAGTCAACACCTGACCTGACATTAACACCCTCCTGTGGCAATCAAGGTACATAATATGTAAGAATGCCTGTAGATTTGTACAATCTTCGACGGGTTATAATAACGACATCACCGGTCATCAGACTGTGATATCAGATGGTCAGTCATTGTCCACCAACGAATGGACACAGGGTGGTTAGGAGAACAAGGAAATTACCGCAAACAACATATATAAATATATCATGATTGCACATACTGATACAATAATAATAATATTGATAATGTATTTATGTAAATAAAAATATGTACGCTCACAGTTCCTGTTGTAAAGAGCTTACGCCAACTAATTCATGTGCTACAGCACAACTTTGATGATAAATAAGACGGCCTGAAAGAGGAATGAGGACAGTGAAATCTGGATGGACAACCAAAGGTAATACCAAAATGGCCTTGAAACTATGGAGGTGATGGAAAAAACAACAAAAGTCTGAGTTTGCAACACAACTAGATGACCAAAATGGCAGGAGTGAAGAGAGAATACAAACAAAGAATGGAGGAGCTGAGGGAGGTGGAAGAGGATTTAAATTAGAAACTGGTTAAGAGTTGGTTAACGTGAGCTGGTCAGGCAGACTGAACGGAAGGCAAATGACTGACAAAGAGAACAAATGCTCTGAAGGTGAAGGGCAGAAGAGGAAGATCACAATTGAGATGGGAGGACTGTGTGAAGAGAAATTTGAGAGAGAGAGTGGGGAGTGAGAGAGAGAGTGAGATAGAGAGGGGAGAGAGAGAGGGAGTGAGAGAGAGATAGGGAGAGAGAGAGAGAGAGCGAGAGAGCGAGAGAGCGAGAGAGAGAGAGAGAGGGGAGTGAGAGGGGGGAGTGAGAGAGAGAGGAGAGAGAGGGGGGGAGAGAGAGAGAGGAGAGAGAGGAGAGAGAGAAAAAAAAAGAGGAGAGAGGAGAAAGACAGGGGGAGAAAAAGAGAGGGGGAGAGAGAGGGGGAGGAAGAGAGAAAAAGGGGAGAGAGGGGGAGAGAGAGAGGAGAGAGAAGGGAGAGAGAGAGGGGTGGGAGAGGGGGAGAGAGAGAGGAAAGAGAAGGGAGAGAGAGAGAGGGGTGGGAGAGAGAGAGTGAGAGAGAAGGAGAGTGAGAGAGATATGGTGAGAAAGAGAGAGAGAGTGAGAGTGGGAGAGTGAGAGAGTGAAAGAGAAAGAGAGAGTGTGAGAGAGTGAGAGAGAGAGAGAGAGAGTGCGAGAGAGTGCGAGAGAGTGAGAGAGAGAGAGTGCGAGAGAGTGGGAGAGAGAGAGGGAGAGTGAGAGAGATAGGGTGAGAGAGAGAGTGAGAGTGGGAGAGTGAGAGAGTGAGAGAGAAAGAGGGGGGGGGGCAGATATGTTTTATAAAACCATGGAAAACAAAAGATGGTGGTAGAAAGAAAACTTCGACAAAACTATGATGGAAAAACAGTGTAATTTGAGGTCTTGAAAGGATAAGTACCAACGGTTCTTAATGGATGACCATCGCATAGTAAACAATGCAGAAAAAGCTACCTTGTGAGGTGGACCCCTCACCACAAGGGAGCAAGGGAAGAAGGAGACGGGTATTGGAGGTGGCAGTGAAATGGAATAAGTGTCAGAAGAAGGAAAACATCTATGAGAAGTATCAAGGCCAGGCTCTCCCTCGGGCCCAGGGGTAAACAAGACAGCTACAGCAACAGTGAGCAGAAAACTCAGGCGCCTTGGAAGGTTAGATTTAATTTCACAGATAAATAATTAATCATCAGTCTGGAAGCATCTTGTACTGTTGCAGTTGTTTGGTCATTCTTGATGGCAACACACCTAGAGTGTCAAGCAGACTTTCCTGATTGGTGGTTTAGAGGTTGTATCAAACTTAATGACACACCTGACCAGATCACATGTTTTCAGGAGGAAAAACAAAACCTTGTTTACTGCTTCACGTGCTCGAAGATTGAAGAGAGCATGTCTGGTCTGTTACTAGGAATGACTCTCTTACGCCACAGATTGAAGAGAGCATGTCTGGTCTGTTACTAGGAATCACTCTCTTACGCCACAGATTGTAATCATATTGAACCTAAAAGCATATTGTGGTTAGCCGAGACTGCATCCACGCCACTGCCACAGGAGGGTGTTAAGTACTCAACTATTTTGTTTACAATGTTTACAGTTGTAACATTTCTTGAGTGGAACATTCAAATTGCAAACAATCCTTCGAGCTTATTAAACACATCTTGATGGACAGTTTCCTTCGACATATTTATTCTTGTCTTAAGACACGAATATTACATCTAAAAATGATGAATACACAAACTCTGTTTAAAAGTTTAATAGCAATTTTCTTTATCTGCAATACAACATTCTACAGCACATGTTTGACCCGTTTATCATAAATTATACATTTTATTGGGTGTGCAAGAATATACCCCCCCTGAACCACACAAAAATCTGCAACTCTACTCCACCTCAAACCACAGAAAATCTCCAGCACTCCCCGGTTTACTGATGTCATGTCCGACACCTGAGGCACCGACTCAATCCCCCCCACAATATTCAACACGTTCCAATGCCTATGTTGTCAGTAATAAACAACAACATTAATAAGCACTATATTAAATATCTTATTAAGTTCACACTTACAAACCACATGAATTGTATGACTGGTCTAATGTGATTGCTAGTGCTTATTTTAACTATTTCTAGACACCTTCCACGAACAAATAATCATGTGCACAGGTACAAGAAAGGTCAACACTTTTAATAATGACAGTTAAACTGGACCACTCGGTTTCTACAGTACGCAATCATAAATTGCAGTTTTCACCAACAATCTTAGAAATTATCCTGCAATGTATCGATATTATTAATCAGAATCATTTATTTCATCAATAGCATGCAAACAAAGCATCAAATAAGTTGTTTTTAGTGAAATATTTACATTATTCGTAAGACGCGCCAAACGGAAGCACTAATTTTTTGCTGCATTGTGTTCAAACTCATCACTGAACGACAAAATACAACGCAATAACTGTATAAACACCACAGGTTGTTAGATAACTTTCCTGTCGTGATTAGTGTGAAATGTTGCTTACAATTTTGTTTGATAAATTTAAATATTACGGATGTTTATATCACCGTCACTGATATGTCACATGGTTTACGTTTGTTATCAAAATGTGTCAAAAATCTGTTTGCCTCGTTTTAATTTTAATTTTTTTATTTTATTGCAAGTTTGTAGACGTCCTTTGCTCCCAGTAACCCATATATCTGAGTAAAGATGTATCTAATGTGAGATCCAGCGAAATATCAAAATACAGCAGAAACCATGCTAGTGACTATACTCATCAGCCTATAAATTACAACTTTACAAGCCCAAGGGTTGAAACAGGAACAAAAATATGTGTTTAGCTTGTGTGCCTTTCACCAAATCTACATAGAATGCTAGTATGACAATGAAGGAGATATCAACAAATTACACCAAAGAGCAACATTCCTCCATCACTGAATACAGATTAAAGGGCACAAAGCAACTAAAAGCCGATATAAAATGAAACAATCTGTTATCAGAAAATTGCGAAAATCAGTAGTAAATTCCACTCAGATGATCCCTATAAAAATCACAGAAAATCTAATCACACCCACTTTTGAGGACAATCGTACACCATTATAGATTTATATTTTGTAAGATAAGTGTTACTAGCATAATAATAATGTAAATTTGTTGTGCCTAAATTCTCGGAAACCAAGCTCACATGCATATCAAAATGAAAGGGTTGGTCAATTTAGTAACGTATCTTGTACAAACGCACTGGTATGACTTCATTACAACTGTTGCCCACTACTGGACATGAGCCTACAAAGCTAGATAAGTGCTTCCCTTTTGCTGGGAAAATACATGCAATATTAGCTTTATTCTTGTTACCTCAAAAGTGCGTTATTTTGTTAAAAAATTGATTCAAAATTTCACAGGGCCTCATGAAGTGGATCATTATACCATTACATGCTTAGTAGGTTGAAGCAATCAGAAACACTTGTATTAAAAGACATCAACAATCACGCATGCACAACACACACGCGCACGCACGCACACACACACACACACACACACACATACACACACACCCTTTGCACACACCAACGCACGATACACACACAACACACACAACACACACAACACACACAACAGACACACATACACACGTACCAACGTATGTACGTACGCACGTATACACACACACACACGTACGTATGCACGCACACACATACACACAACACACACGCCCTTTGCAAACACTAATGCACACACACACGCACGATACACACACACGCGCGCACACACAACACACACACACACAACACACACGCACAGGAATCTCTCAAGCAGACATGCACATTGACACATTTGCAGCCATACAAAGACACATTAATTTCGATGACATCCAGCATCTGGTACTTACACCAAAGAGAACTATGTGTGCTAAATGTGGATAAGACAGTAAACAATGAAACCATTCACTGAAACTGCTGTTCTTCTTAAACACACAAAGATCTCTGTGTCTCCCAGACATTTTGACAGCAATGTGGCAACGACATGACAAATAAACAGGGCAAAACATTTGGACGTTTTAACAAGAACATAACAACTACATCACAAATAAACAAAGTTCAGCATCTGGACATGTTAACATGACTCAATAACAACCTGGTAAATGAACAGAGCCCAGCAACACTCATCAGGTCTAGATAATCAGCATACCTTTACCTCCTAATTTCTACCATTAGACTAAAAATACATCAATAACAGCCATCAATCCACAACGATCCCTATTTAAGCACAATTGCTTCTCTTCATTTCCGTATACACCTGGCAAATTCTTCTAAAGAAAGCCTCATCTGACAGAGGAAGACACCAAAGACGTTTAATTAATAACAACAGACATGTTTGTTTGACTGCACCTACTATGCGCTCTCTACTTTCACCTGCTGTGTGTAATGCATAGGGTGGGTGTGATGAATTGGTGTCACTGGGGCAGATGGCCACTCAGAAAATATCCATCAACGGAACAAATTAGAAAGACACGCACGTAATAACAACCTACGTCAGTGGCAAAGCCAACGTGTTATTCTTGGGATTAATCATGTGGTAAATTAAGATTCGAACAGCTGAAAGAATAGCTAATTTTATACTGTAATTAAGTTCCGGAAACTGTCTGCATTGCATCCTTGAAAACATTTTAGACTGGTCGATAATTCACCAGATGGCACCAATGTGAAAGTTGAAGGCCTTGATGTGTTGCTCCATTGGTCGTTGTAAGATAGTATATATTAATTCTAAAGGTGAAATCGAACACAGTTCTTAATGTGTTCACTAATCTAACATTGTAACTTTATACACAACATACTACTACCATGATCTATGGCGATCATGATTATGAATTCTACCATCCTTTCTGTCAGTTTTACTTGCCTGTGTGACCTCACAAAACATCACCAATTTAGTCATATGACATTTTGTTACAGAAACACCTCTTTGGTTTGTTTTTGTGACCGACAAATCAATGATATTTCCTGCAAATCACTCCTTATTGGAGACATTATTGACCACTTAATCTGAGGGGAGAATGAACCAAACCTGGTAATCGTGAAGGAAATGTCTTTACAAATAAAACATGGATCTTTCATTTCATGTCGAGTCAAACAAGAACGCTACAATGGAAGTCAAACAACAGGTCAAGCAAGTAAAAAAACATGTCAAGCAAGTAAAAAAACATGGCACAGATCCAACAAGTGAATGAAAGCAGAAGAAAGACGTGCTGTGTACAATATGGCATTATTGTGAAGTCACAGTATTTTTAAGCGGGTTTCAATTCAGTATTTTTACTCAGTCGAACCGGTATTCAATATGGTACATTACATCTTCAGTTGAAAATACTAGAAGCATCCAAAACCATGTAAAAGTCAGAAAATTTTAATTAATTGACAAGCCAACTGACAATTCTTGTATGGCCAAAATGCATTTCCATGCGGAATATGAAAAACCAAATGTGGTAGTGATATCTAAATCCACAGTGTGGAGCCACTGTTATATCCAAACAAGTGTGTTTCCTGTGCGGTGTGCCTTTAAGAACTGATTTGGAATGAGACTATGACAAGCAACCTTTCAATACTTGAAAGAAAGAGAACAAAGATTGATTCAAGGGATGCCTTAAAATTGTCTTTCATGTGTACGTTTTTAGTGTAAAATATGCATCAGAGTACACGTCAAAGCAATACAATTTAACAGTATGCCACATAAAACACGAGTACAGCAAAGAGCCATATGGTACACAACACTATATAAAGTAATCCTGACTCACGTCCTTGTCCCGGTCCTTCGCGGTCTTCACCTTGTCGGCAACGGCACTTAGCATCCTCACAAAGTCTTCCTCCCTGCTCAGTTCCTGCCTCATAGCCACGCCAACCACACTGAGCAACGCCCCAAACAAGAGGTGGTAGCGCTTCTTGAAATGTATGTCATCCGCTGCTTCCTTGATCACCCTGTTGTAAGGAATGGTACAGGTAAATAATAATAATTTTATGTAATAATATTATAGTTATTATTATTCTATATATGTAGATTATCTCATATATGTATATTGTTTAAATAATGCTTAAATAATAGTTTTATTGTACTCCCTGGCAGATCCGCTCACTAAAACACCATCTCAACACGGCTTCTACAGGACGTTGTCAGCCACTTTTCACTGTACTCCCTGGCAGATCCGCTCACTAAAACACCATCTCAACACGGCTTCTACAGGACGTTGTCAGCCACTTTTCACTGTACTCCCTGGCAGATCCGCTCACTAAAACACCATCTCAACACGGCTTCTACAGGACGTTGTCAGCCACTTTTCACTGTACTCCCTGGCAGATCCACTCACTAAAACACCATCTCAACACGGCTTCTACAAGACGTTGTCAGCCTCTTTTCACTGTACTCCCTGGCAGATCCACTCACTAAAACACCATCTCAACACGGCTTACACAGGACGTTGTCAGCCACTTTTCACTGTAGTCCCTGGCAGATCCGCTCACTAAAACACCATCTCAACACGGCTTCTACAGGACGTTGTCAGCCTCATTGAAATTACCATAAAGTTTCTGTAACGAAATTTCATGACTGTATGTATTCAGACATGGTATGTTTCTGGAGAGCCAAAAGAATGATTTTATGTACTGTATGTTTTCGGACACCTATTAGTTATTTTATGTACTGTATATTTTCGGACACCTAGCAATTATTTTATGTACTGTATGTTTTCGGACACCTATTAATTATTTTATGTACTGTACGTTTTCGGACACCTATTAATTATTTTATATACTGTATGTTTTCGGACACCTATTAATTATTTTATGTACTGTATGTTTTCGGACACCTATTAATTATTTTATGTACTGTATGTTTTCGGACACCTATTAATTATTTTATGTACTGTATGTTTTCGGACACCTATTAATTATGTTATGTACTGTATGTTTTCGGACACCTATTAATTATTTTATGTACTGTATGTTTTCGGACACCTATTAATTATTTTATGTACTGTATGTTTTCGGACACCTATTAATTATTTTATGTACTGTATGTTTTCGGACACCTATTAATTATTTTATGTACTGTATGTTTTCGGACACCTATTAATTATTTTATGTACTGTATGTTTTCGGACACCTATTAATTATTTATGTGTCCAAATATGTACAGCACATAATAACTGTTTTCGGTTATTAAAGATAATATGTTGTTGTACTATTTAATTGTTTTTTGACAGCTGAGAATTTGATTATATTTAGGTGTCCGAATAGGTACAGTCATTACGACTTTGCGTAAAGACTATTTGTTCACATATAGCCACCACTGTCTATAGAATGGTGCTCATTTAAACTGTGCAAGCTTTAAAAAGCAAAATGAAGAATGGAACCCAACTAAGATTCCGATGTTCTTATACTTATTATGCCATATGCTGCCTGCTTTATCATCCTGCAGTACACAGTAAAATACTTATCTCGTTTCTTACATATTCCACATTAGGGGAACCTTGCATTTGTAGAGGTCTTCAATACTGGGCCATAGATTCGGGACATTACCATCACAAAATAACAGTGCAAGAAAACACCAAAAAGATGTTCCTGGTAAATCTGAGAGCGTCAGACATGGGTCTACTTAATGATAATATCACCAAGAAATGGTCTCAGTGTGCTTTTGGATCATTAAGTTACATGGTTTTCATTAAGCATCATTTACTTAGTACTAAAATAACTTATGCAGATGAAATTGTTTTTGTGTGCTGACTTCGAGCACAGTTATTGTTTCGTAGAACGGATGATATGTCTTGGTGGAAACCGTAACTTATGCAATTTCAAACTGCGTCAATTATTCCAGAGAAGCTATAGTCAGAAACAGAATTTTCTACTGCTTCAAGTTCTCATGTTCATAACTGCCTTATCGACATGTCCATTGGCCCTCGAGTTATAATATGTAGGTGCAGTTGAGTAAATTATGCGGTAACCATAAAATTGTTTTCCGGGTATTGAAGACGTGCACATTTGTCGTCAACATTTCACGCAGGAGTTAAAAAATATGCTGAAGGCTGCACAGGACACTATGTTTTTCATCTACTATGAATTGTAAGAGCATGCAGAAATAATACCATTTGCTTTTATTTAAAAAAATGTTGATGTCCATTAGGAATTGGCGTGATGCAAGCTGCGATATAACTTGGATTATCCTTACTAAGAAATGGACATGTCTTCCAACTAGACAGAAACAAGACCGATGAAAAGTCCAGCGACTGGCGAGATTTGACAGTATGATTGAGCAACCATAAGAAAGATTACAGCACTAATGACGCAAGTGCATGCCTTGTTTTCATGCATCACTGCATTAACACTGATGGCGATGGACTGAATATAATACAGTATTACGCACACGAGCCGCTACAAGAGAGGTCATAGGGACAATGGTGATAGCATATAAAAAACTAAACTATGATTAGTCTGTTTTCATGCATCACCATGATATGCCAACAGTCTGAATTAATATTCATAACAAGGTGAACATTTTCAGGGGTGATTCCACCAGCCAAATCTCACAAAATTGCAGATCTTCAGGTTTTTTTCATTTTTCAAATATTCTCCATATTGCCCATTTTAAAAATGTTCCACCATCAGATACTGCATGGGGCAAGATCCTACTGTTTTTTTGGCCAACTTGGAAGGCAACAGACAAAACTGGGTCTGAAGAATATAATGTTGTATGACGATAGAAAATGGGGGAATTTATAGAAGACATTGTCATGAAGAAATGAAGGTAGCTGGGATCAGATTGAGACAGAAAGGATATGTGCAGAGAATGAGTGAAGAAAGATTGACAAAGATAGCAGAAGACGGTAGAAGGAGAAGAGTGCAGTAGAAGGAGAAATGGGCGGTAGAAGCAGAAGAGGGCGGTAGAAGGAGAAGAGGGCGGTAGAAGGAGAAGAGGGTGGTAGGAGAAGTGGGCGGTAGAAGGAGAAGTGGGCGGTAGAAGGAGAAGAGGGCGGTAGAAGGAGAAGAGGGCGGTAGAAGGAGAAGAGGGCGGTAGAAGGAGAAGAGGGCGGTAGAAGGAGAAGAGGGCGATAGAAGGAGAAGAGGGCGAATGAAGGAGAAGAGGGTGATAAGAGAAGAAGGTGGTAGAAGGAGAAGAGGGCGTAGAAGGAGAAGAGGGTGGTAGAAGGAGAAGAGGGTGGTAGAAGGAGAAGAGGGTGGTAGAAGGAGAAATGAAAGACCAAAGTTAAGATGAAAAGATAGTATGAACAGAACTCTTGAAAGGGCAGGGACAAACAGCCGAGCACGGCAGAAACTTGCTGAAGATCGGGAAATGTGGATAAGTATCCTAAAGAAGATGGAACCGCTTGTGTGATGTCACCCCCCTCCCTCACCTTGTGTGATGTCACCCCTCCCCCCACCTTGTGTGATGTCACCCCCCTCCCTCACCTTGTGTGATGTCACCCCTCCCCCCACCTTGTGTGATGTCACCCCCCCACCTTGTGTGATGTCACACCCCCACCTTGTAAGGGATCACGATGAAAGAGAGAACCAGGCGGATCTGCTGCCATACCTATCACATCTGCTATTATGCCACAGTGAACCAGTTCTGACTCAAGCCAATACCCCATTGATGTCGATTCACACCTCACTTCCTGTAACAGTGCATTCTGTCTGACATGGCACTTATCGCCTCCTTTCTTCTTGACTGTGAGCACTCTTTCCTGGATGCCTACCCACTATTAGCAACATTTTCTCATGCTAATTTGTGGTAATACCATTAGGCCGAGTAATCCAGATTAAATGCGATGTCTAGAAGATTGATTAGGCCATCTCCATGTGAGTGCACCATGGTCCCCATCGCGTGTCCTTTATGGATTTAATCATTACAAATGCCCATCGATAACAACATATGGGTGATCTGTGCATATTAACTCCAAAGGCTTAGGCCCCAGAGTTCACAATTCTACAGATATATCCGTTTTCTACAGAATTTTAGTGCAAAAATAATTATCCAGGTATCGAGTTTTACCAGAGAAATATATGGAGTGTTAATGGTTAGTCTAATAACAGCTATTTCTAGAATGTACAGCTGGAGTCTTTCTCACTTAACTTTTATGCGGAAAATGTCCATGTAAAAAATTATCCAGATAAGTTCTCACTAACAGGACAGACAACCCTGAAATATATTTCAGCTCTTTTGGCTTTAAATTATGCAAGCAGATAATAAATTACTTATTTAGTTATCTGTGTACACAAGCATGTCTTCTCACATGGAATACACATACAGAAGTGCTGACACTTTATCTAAAACTGGGCCAAGAGGCCCTGAAGTCCTTTGGACTATATTGTGAGTTTGTAATTATTAATTAAATGACTTTTGGTGAATCATAGTTACAGATTATTAAAGGTTATGATGGAAGTAAAATATTGACATGTTTAGTGAATATTCATGCCAGTGAACATACACCCTGGAAATAAAATATTCGAGTAGACCATTTCGTGAAGATTATATATATTAATATTAGTTAATGTGTTACTAAAAATACTGTAGAATTTTATCCCGATACCCTGCTATTTAGGCCAATTTCCAGTGGTTGTAGAAACCTTGCAGGAGAGTTGGTGAGCTGCAATCTTACATGTAGCACAGTTAAAGGTTGTTTAAGAAAATGTGCACATGTTTTCTGTTGTAATTTTGACCCTACCACCCTCTCCCAGAATGGAAAGAAGAAAGAGATGAACTATGATAAAACTTTATTTGTTCACAAGGTACATATACATAGCATGCATTTTGACTTAAAATAGTAGCAATTAATGACATAATACTGATTGAATTGGAATGAAGTAATAGCTGCAACATGTATAGTAAAACATCTTAATAATATTCCTTATAATTTTGGCTAAATATGCTTTGATCTTTTCGAGTATACCTAAGTTATTTTATTATATATTATTTCCACTCAGCCACCCCAGTGATCAGGGTAAAGCCCACTATCCAATTATAAATAGAGATCAGTGGCTGCAGGAGGCTTACAGCAGTAGGGAAATAGCAGGAAACTTTTGCATTTTGGAGGGCCCTTAGGTGTCCTTAGAATGATTCAATCAAATACAGATTTTTGTGCATAGTGGCAGTACCCAAAGATATGTCTATGCAAAATTAGAGAAAAAGTTGCTGAACGGTTTCTGAGATATGGCAGCTTACGGCGTATGGCGGACAGCGGATGGCGCATGGTATACAGCGGACGTGGAGTGATGGCATAAGTCTGTTGGACCTTCAGCCCAAAGGACTAAAAACACATTAATCATCAGTGACGTAATGAGATTTTGTAAATTTATGCGATTGCAGCATTATGGTATTTGCATGGTCTTATATCAAGCGCACATCCGAAAGCTGGAGTGATAAAAAAAGCTTATTGTAAGTCCCTCTGGTGGCAAGGTATTGCTGAATTTCATAGCATGTCTTGAGACAGGAAAAGGACTAATGCTTGTAGAAGACGGTGGACCTACCAGTAGAGCTGGTGTGCTATTCGCACGCTGACAATGCTCTGCTCCAGCAAGAACTGGGCTAGGCCTGCTGTGTGGTAACTCTCAAATTTGAGCGCCTACAAGCATCATCACACATCTTCAGTGACATGTCTGGTCATTCAGTCATTCAGTAACATTTAAGCACTTTCATACATGCACAAATCGATCTTTACACATACACAGAAACATGTATGCCTGCACATACATACATACCATACATACATACTGAGTCACTCACAGACTCACTCACTGAGTCACTCACTTACCGAGTCACCCACTCACTCAGTCGGTCAGTCACTCACTCACTGAGTCACTCACCGAGTCACTCACTTACTGAGTCACCCACTCACTCACTCACTCACTCACTGTGTCTTTCACTCACTCACTCACTCACCCACCCACCAACTCACCCACTCATTCACTGAATCACTCACTGAGTCACTAACTTACTCGGTCATTCACCCACCCACTCACCCACCCACCCAATCACTCACCAACCCACTCAATGCCCTATCAACTCGTCCAGTCTTTCCATCTTACTCGTCCTCTCAACCACTCATTCCCTCCCTCACTCCCCGTACTCACCTGCACTAACTGGGGCAGGTAGTCAAGTAGCTCGTCACTTGACAGTTCCCGGATGGAGTTGAGAGCCACTGTCCTCACATAAGTGTCAGCATAGCTACAAGCATGTGTAACTGTTGTCAAACAACTGTCAGCGTAGTTACACGTACATGTAACTGTCATCAAACAAGTGTCAGCACAACTACAAGCATATACAACAAGCATAAATATCTGCATAGCTACAGGACATGTAGCTGTCACCAAATAAGTGTCAGTATAGCTACAAGCATATGTAACTGTCCTCACATAAGCATGTGTCAACATGACTACAAGCACGTGTAACTGTCGTTACACAAGCATACACAACAAGCATCTCATAAATGTCAGCATAGCTACAGGCACATGTAACAGTCATCAAATAAGTGTCAGCATAGCTACATGCACGTGTAATTATCATTAAAAAAGTCAGCATAGCTACAAGCACACATAAAACTGTTGTCAAACAAGTGTCAGCATATGTACAAACACATGCAACCTTCATTATGCAAGTGTCAATGTAGCTACAAACATGTGTAACAGTCATCAAATAAATGTCAGCATAGCTACAAGCCCATGTAGCTGTCATCAAACAAGTGTCAGCATAGCTGTACATGTAATTGTCATCAAACAAGTATCGGCATAGCTACATACACGTGTAACTGTTGTCAAACAAGTGCCAGCATAGCTACATGCATGTGTAACTATCATCACACAAATGTCAGCATAGCTACATGGACATGTAGCTATCATCACACAAGTGTCAACATAGCTACACATACACGTAACAATCATAATATGTGTCCACACAGCTTAAATACAAGTTATAGCCATTGTGCATGCAAGTGTCAACACAGCTAGACACATGAAACAGTTGTAACACAAATGTCAGCACAGCTAGATACAAGCTGACTGATGTTATAAAATGTTTAGTCATCGTACAAATGTCAACATAACTACAAATATTTGTTACAGTAATCATCTACATTGTTCTGTTGTTATTCAATAGCACATACAAGCACATTCCTCTAGTAATCACTACAACTTGTACACTTGTAAAGTACCAAGGAAAGATTAGTTTCTGTCACTTTGACATTTAAAGTTTTTTATAGCGAGTATGTTGAGGACTAATTGTTTTAAATATATTATATAGTGCATACGAAGGCTTTCAGTGTGAAATGCGATAAGTGCCAATTTAGGTGAACATTTTGACAGGGCAAAATTTCAGAATTGAAACACACAACAAAGATGTCTGCCCTCAAATATCAGTCGCTGTGATTTAGTATTCCTAAGATATTCCAAAATCATGTAAAAATTCTCATGTATGATCTGAGGATGATGCATAAAATGTTATGCCCTACTATCCTTCAATTGTTAACAAATTATATATACTTTTATTAGTATTGTATTTTGAAAGTGAATATCTTCACAACTGCTACGTTTTGGTTAAAATACATTGTCAGAAGATATCATTTAACCAATCAGAGCGAGAATCAATTTGAAGTTATAAACACCTACATACCACTATTTTCCAAGGAATATATGGTGGATAATGTTAAACCTTTAGACACCCAGAAGGAAAAACAATACAAAACAGAGGACCTAACCTGTGAACTTTGACCTATGACCTGAAGTGAAGGGCCAAACCAAAGAAGGTGGCTTCACTGATGGTTATCTAAAATGACCAGTTCACTAATAAAGTCTCAGGAATATACAAGTTTGTACGTGTATGTGTGTGTGTGTGTGTGTGTGTGTGTGTGTGCGTGCATAGCTACGTGCGTGCGTGCATGTGGTTACATGAATGAACCTGTGTAATACAGGCATAAGTGCATCGTGCATTCACACAAATAACATACACACATACGCGTTTGTACCACAACCTTATGGGGTAGCTTTTTCCCGTTCCATAAAAAATCCTACCCCTGGTAGTGCCTGTTGTTAAATAATTTTAATGAGGATAGAGAAATGTTGATTTGCTTGCGTCACCTGGGTAGGAGCAGCTCGAGAGCCTGGAGGGGGGTGAGGGGGGTCCAGTCTTTCATCATGGTGTAGAGTTCGGCAAGATTTGACCAATCCCAGCTGTGAGCGGCCTGAAGCACTCTGGGTAGAGCCTCAGGCTTCTTGTACAGGTAGTGACGCTTCTCCCAAACCAACTCACTCTCTGCCGCGCTCAGTCTGATGGGGCAACATCTCGTTAATATTAGTTACATATATAATTATTATTATTGAGGTATTATGTTGTGTGTGTGTGTGTATTATTGGTATTATTGATGATATGATGATGATGATATTGATGATATTGATGATGATATTGCATGTTGATATTATTATTGATAATGATGATGATGATATTGATATTATTATTGCATGTTATTGATGATGATGATGATGATATTATTGATGATGATGATGATGATATTATTGATATTATTATTATTGTGGTATTATTGATGATATTGATGATATTATTGATATTATTGATATTGATATGAGTGTTATTGATGATAATGATGATATTATTGTGCATGTTGTTGATATGATATTGATGATGATGATGATGATGATGATATTGATGATAATGATGATGATGATGATGATATTGATGATGATAATGATAATCATGTTGATGATATTGATATTATTGATATTATTGATGATGATATTATTATTATTATTATTGATGATGATATTGATGATATTATTGATATTATTGATGATGATGATGATGATGATGATGATATTATTGATGCATGTTGATATTATTATTATTGATGATATTGATGATGATGATGCATGTTATTATTATTATTGATGATGATAATGTTAATGATGTTTTGATGATGATGATGATATTGATATTATTATTGATGATATTATTATTGATGATGATGATAATGTATAATGATGATGATGATGATATTAATGCATGTTATTGATGATATTATTGATATTACCATGGTCGTATTATTATAAATATTGATGATGATAGTATTGATATTGATATTGATGATGATATTGATAGTACATGTTATTGTGTGTCGTAATGATAATGTGCATGTTGATATTGATGATATTATTGATATTATTGATATTGATGATGATATTGATGATAGTAATGATGATGATATTGATATTATTAGTAGTATTATTACATATTTGGTATTATTGTTATTGATGATATTGATGATATTGATATTATTGATATTGATGATATTATTATTATATGTTGATGATATTGATGATATTATTATTATTATTGCATGTTGATGATGATATTGATATTGATAGATAATGATAATGATGATGATGATATTGATATTATTGATTGATGATGATGATATTATTATTGATATTGATAGTATTATTATTATTATTATTAATATTATTGCATATTATTATTATTATTATTATTATTATTATTATTAATATTAATGATATTATTATTAATGTACATGTTGTGTGTGTGTGTGTATTAATGTGTGTGTGTGTGCATGTTGTGTGTGTGTGTGTGTGTGTGTGTGTGTGTGCATGTTGTGTGTGTGTGTGTGTATTATTGCATGTTGTGTGTGTGTGTGTGTGTGTGTGTGTGTGTGTGTGTGTGTGCATGTTGTGTGTGTGTGTGTGTGTGTGTGGGTGTGTGTGTGTGTGTGTGTGTGTGTGTGTGGGTGTGTGGGTGTGTGTGTGTGTGTGTGTGTGTGTGTGTGTAGGTGTGTGTGTGTGTGTGTGTGGCTATTGTGTATGTATGTATGTGTATATGTAAAAATATGTGCATGTGAAATAATATGTATGTGTATGTATGTGTGTGGTATTATGTGGTAAGTAAGCATGTGTATGTGTGTATGTGTGTGTGCGTATGTGTATGTGTGTGTGTGTGTGTGTGGCATGTAAAATATGCATGTGCATGTATGTGTGTATGTATGTATATGTATGTGTGCGTGTGTATGTGTGTATGTGTATGTATGCATGTGTATGTGCATGTGTGTAAAATATGTGCATGTGTGTATGGCATATGTATATGTATGTATGTCTTGATGTATATGTGTATGTATGTATGTGTATGTGTATGTGTGTATGCTTTGTGTATGTATGTGTATGTGTATATGCTGTGTATGTACACTTATATGCACATTGTGCCCCAATTCAACCACCCTCCAGTTGAACTATTACCCGCCCTCTGCTCCACAAGCCACAACAAATAGTTATAATCAAATATAAACTATAAACAACTAGCAATGTCCCACCATTTATTAATACTAGCAAAAATGCCAAGCCACCTGAAGGGATGCCTAGATAGGAGCAGCACACACATTACTTTAAGGATTCGAACAATTGATTTGTTCCATAAAATGTGAGAATGTTTACATATACTGTATATTTTGAAAGATCTTAGTTGCTACATCTTATTCACGTAGGGACATACATGAATCCCAGAAAGTTTGGCGTTTGAAGGCGTTACAGGAGGATAAGCGTTAACTGGCCATACATACATACATCTGCTCTCCTAAACATTTCACTTTAATTAGATTTTCAACCATTGTTAATATGCCACACACTTCAAAGTGAACAATAACATTGGTGGCTATTGATGCTATTTCAGGCATTATCTATATTGTAAACTAATAAAATAGAAATTGGTTCGTGAATGTGCATCTGAAGCTGCGACATATCTCTGTCCAGTTTCACAAGTTCCAAATTATGGAACTGGAATTCTCTGATGGTGTGCTAACGGAAGCATTATATGGTGGATTAACAGACTTAGTTTTAAAATTTCACCCACTTGTGAGACCTGGTAGGGTCAGAATTAAGTGGAGTGCCAAGCGCTAATCTGGGATAATCGCGAGAGCAGAATTGCAGCATGGCATTATATTGATATATATATATATGTATAATGTCTTTGATCTAGAAGTTTAATTAACCAATTTGCAATACCAGGAGTAACTCAGCCCGTTTTGTTGTATTTTGAATGGCTTAAAGTGTTCCTATGATGCAATATTTGATAAGATATGCATATTATTGTATCTAGAAGAAGAGCATGAGGGAGGCAGAAAATAAGAAATTACAAACTCATAATACTTTGAAACTATGTGTCATGCATGTTAATTACTTAATATATAAGTCTTTTTTAATATATTATTTTTACCGAGGATTATACAATTTCTTATAATTCCATGTACATTTTATAATGTGTGTACACACCTATGAACGGGCTGGTCCCAGATACATGGCGCTTTAGAAATGTTAGTAATAATAATAATAACTTTGACCATGTCTGAGAAGTAATCCTGGCCTTTGTGAGTAAGACAGTGCAACATTATAATGATATACAACCACGCTTTCTTTGTTATTCCAGTAAAGTTGTAAAGGGGTAGTACTGCAATTCTCAGTTATCACCCATACTCATATCTGCGCCAACCTCACAAGTTCAAAATATCTCAATTTAACCATCCACGGACGATAATGTGACCAAATATGACATTTCCATCTTCAATTTGTCAACAATATCCAATCTATGTCAAAAGACTGGCAGGTAAGTCGTAATGGTTGCCTGTAGTTATCTGTGTGTATATTGGCACTGTTGTTTTAGTTTGACTACAGGAAGAGTAGAACTCCACCTGGTGGCAGCGTCTTTCTCAAGGATGCTCTGCAACTGCTCCTGGTCATCGGGGTGGAGAGAGAGGAAGTCTTGCGCCATGCTGAAACACAGCGCCACCTGGTGAACGTCTCGTAATGAAGCACAACTGTCACAGATGATAAGGTTACCTGTTGAAGGCCTTAATTTGATTTTAATAATAACTATATATTTATATAGTGCTATGTACCTGTACAAAACATGTTCAGGAACGCTTCAAATACAACATTTGTAAAATGTAATATCTTCAATAAATTCAAAATTAAATATTGAAAAGGATATAATAAGGAATGTAAATATACATAAGCAAAGAAGTAACTTATGTAAATATAACATCAGCTAAATACTGACTAAAGGAAATTTTAGTAACAAGTTACTGTTTTAAAATCAATCAAGTAATAACAAATAATGAATTACATGCGATAAAAGATCAACCATGTTAGTGATGACGTTTTGTATTGGTTACTGTAAATGTTTCTGTAAGTAAAAACATTTTGTTATTCTTCTTGTTGCAGACACATTTTGTGAAAAATCAAACTTATTTATGACATGCCAAGCCATTTGTAGAGATCTTAATTTATTTTGTGAAAATATCGGACAAACTATAAAACCATCAGATATTGAAGTGTTCAATTATGGAACTACAGTCGTACTCATTATAGCAGCGGTAGCTGTCGGAGGTCCACGAAATGAAACTCGCGTTATAAGCGTGGCGTTATAAGCGATGATGGATTCCGTATCACCACTTGCCGTCAGAGATTATGCGACCAAATAACATTCTTTGTTGCAATTTTAAATGAACTATTCATGAAAATAGTACTGCTGTGATTCATGTTGCTGTTTTTCTTCTTTCTTCAATCACACAAATTGTTATCTTGCACCATGAAATCATGGTGTATTGTGAGGGCTAATCAGCCACTCATGGCTTTATGCCCTCATTACAGAAACCATGGCAATCTATGTATGTAATTGATTGGAATGTATCATAGTTTCTATAATAAACCATTATTATTATTATATGTTTTGTGGATTAGATCATTATTCATTAGGAGGGCAAGATTTTCTAGCTCTATTACATAATATTATGGCGATTAACACTATTGCACTATAAAAATATTAAAACTTCATTATTATTTTTATTACAAAAACAACTACCAAAAAACGTAACATTAAACATATAAATAATAACACTGCCTGAAATTAAACAAGACTTCTATAATTTGGCTGATTGTACTATACAATATTGATAATAAAAAAGAAAAAACATGACACATAAGAATAAAAATACTCAGCATCATTATATGCACAGCTGCTGTGAAGTGAAAATCCAATAAATTTTAAAACTAGGTTTTATAATAGCGATACCCTCATGTTTGCTTATAATAAAGCCTGTTGCTTCTTCTAATAATGGAATCAATATCGTCTCAGAGAAAATGAATTGATTGATTGATTTGACGACATATTTAGAATCAAACAGCAGCTCATATGTATTTACACATGTATGACACATTCTTATCCTTAGATGTCCTTACCATTAGCTATCCTGTCAATATTTGCATTATCTAGGCTATACAGCATGAAATTAATTTGAAACTATTTATCTAAGGGATAAACAATTCATACAGTTCTCTTGCTAAACCATACCATATATCATTAGTAAGTAAAAACCTTACTGCTTTTCGACTTTCCATCTGCATCATAACATATACCAGAATATCTCCGCGCTGGTCATTGGAAATTAATTATGTCATGCATCATACAGAATTGTTAGATTTAACTAAAACCCTCATGTTTATATTCAGAGTATATCTAGGGGTTATACATGAGTTTACAAAGCCCAAAAGTATAGCAGTATGAATGTGTCGGTTAATTAGTGACTTCGATTAGATCTCACACATATTGATGGAAGATACTAAATTGCTACAGTGGCACAATGTATGGCGTGAAAGCGTGCACACCGCCAAACACTGAAGTAAAATGGTCATTCTGGATTGCCCAAAGCCCGTGAAGTCCGCGCCGCGCATTAAAGGGTGAGCAGTTGTTTTGAATCAATACTAAGCAGTATCACATATTTTCAGTTTTGCAAACTGATGAGACCAACCCTTAATGCAGAATGTGTGGCAGAATCATACCTTGGCAAAGCGGTTCGTGATGTGGGAAAGTGATGATATTGTCAAACTCTGGCAAATTCACCTACAAAAAAGCGACCAATTCTTAAGCAATGACATATTGAAGCGAAAATAATTACACAACTATGATGGAAATTATGTGTAACAAAATGAGTGGAACTCTCGCAAATTGAGCAATGGGCCACTAACACATGTACTTAATAAGGCGTTGCATACATTCTGGGTGACAAAGTGCATTATTATATCACTGTTTATTATCGTTTACATGGTTGGTAGAACACAGGCAGTGAGGCATGGTGGAAACACTTACGACTTAGCGCTTTTAACTTTACTGGCGACAAAGAGGGGCCAAATGGCCGGCTGGTGAAATGCCAAAATCTAAATGTATTCTGAATATGACATTTCTGAATAATAATAACTGTAATATAGTCATTATTTATATTCTATATTTAGAGGCTTTCATTCTAGTGTTCAGAATTATTCACTGAAGTGTCAAAATTCAATCAGATAAGATAAGTTAATATTTATCTAATACTAAGAAGCTTAAACTGAATGCAAAACTAAATGACAATCAAAGAATTCTTCAACGCAAACCTATAGTAATTGCAATTTTATCATGGTTTCAATAACTACAATGCAATACCTTTTTTACAGACATGTGTTTTTAAAAAGCCACGTAATATAGACATTCCTGAAATAATCGTTTAGATGTTTTAGTATTTAAGGCAACAAACAAATCAGCTTTAAGTAATTGAGACACAAAACAAGATATCCAGATCTTTGTGTAATTTTATTACTTCCAACTACTAATCATGCGAGCTCCTAATATCGCAGGAAACACTGCCACACTACACAACCATGTGGCAGCATCAGTTTATAGGAATATTCCAGGAAAGAGACAGTCCAGAGGCAGCAGCATCAACATTGTATGAACTTGTGGCACCACCTGGTGGGTTGGAGAGAAGACAGGATGAAGGGAAAGTGAAGAAATGAACACCAGGGGCCGGTTTCATGAAGCGTACTTAAGGGGTCATGTTCTAGTTAGACTTCCTGTCCATTGCAGAAAGAAAAATGCAGTGTATTTTTGAGCAATGATTTTTTACAAAATTCACATGCTGTGACATAAGTGCATTTCAGTAGGGAGATTTTCATGTGTGATTGTAGGAGGTGTTGACTGTAAAATGGTGGATTTCTAGATGATTTGAATAAGCGGAAGGATATTTTGCCTGTGTGACCTGTTTGCGGAGTAATTCTTGCCGGCATTTGTAAATATTGATGGGTGTCATACATACAGGCATTTTACGAGAGCTATGCAATTTTTATTAAAATCTATCGGCATGTCAACGAGATGATGATAACAGCAGGTGAGAAGTTTAAGACATTTTATAGGTCACGTTTTCTTATAATCAGACAAAACGTTAACATGGTCGCCTATGGGAAAACCAACAGTGGGCTAACCCCTTAAACTACGCGGTTACTTAGCGCTACGCAAGTGAGTAAACTCCAATTCTTGCATAGCTAAGTAGTTGCATAAAACTAAGCAAAGTGGGTTTCATGTAGCACGCATGACCTATTTGTTAACAAAGTACACGCGTAGAGCTGTCACGTGATTAGATTAGCGTCATGATACGGGTAACCCCCGGGATTCCCCTTCCCACTTTCCCGCTAGCAACAAGGCAACAGCACGCAACGCTGCCGGTTCCGGAAAAAAGAGAATCGAATTTCAGTGGTGATGAGTTGAGCAGTTAGCACTGTTGTGCTGCATTTGTGATGTGGATAGAAGGCGTGAGCAGCCAGTCTTGGAGCTTGTAGCCACTGTCACTGAGGATGTATTCTTCCAGTGTGAGCAGCCAGTCTTGGAGCTTGTAGCCACTGTCACTGAGGATGTATCCTTCCAGTGTGAGCAGCCAGTTTTGGAGCTTGTAGCCACTGTCACTGAGGATGTATTCTTCCAGTGTGAGAGGCCAGTCTTGGAGCTTGTAGCCACTGTCACTGAGGATGTATTCTTCCAGTGTGAGTGGCCAGTCTTGGAGCTTGTAGCCGCTGTCACTGAGGATGTATTCTTCCAGTGTGAGTGGCCAGTCTTGGAGCTTGTAGCCGCTGTCACTGAGGATGTATTCTTCCAGTGTGAGCAGCCAGTCTTGGAGCTTGTAGCCACTGTCACTGAGGATGTATTCTTCCAGTGTGAGTGGCCAGTCTTGGAGCTTGTAGCCACTGTCACTGAGGATGTATTCTTCCAGTGTGAGCAGCCAGTCTTGGAGCTTGTAGCCACTGTCACTGAGGATGTATTCTTCCAGTGTGAGTGGCCAGTCTTGGAGCTTGTAGCCGCTGTCACTGAGGATGTATCCTTCCATTGTGAGCAGCCAGTCTTGGAGCTTGTAGCCGCTGTCCCCGAGGATGTATCCTTCCAGTGTGAGTGGCCAGTCTTGGAGCTTGTAGCCGCTGTCACCGAGGATGTATCCTTCCAGTGTGAGCAGCCAGTCTTGGAGCTTGTATCCGCTGTCACCGAGGATGTATCCTTCCAGTGTGAGCAGCCAGTCTTGGAGCTTGTAGCCGCTGTCACTGAGGATGTATCCTTCCAGTGTGAGCAGCCAGTCTTGGAGCTTGTAGCTGCTGTCACCGAGGATGTATCCTTCCAGCGTGAGCAGCCAGTCTTGGAGCTTGTAGCCGCTGTCACTGAGGATGTATCCTTCCAGTGTGAGTGGCCAGTCTTGGAGCTTGTAGCCGCTGTCACTGAGGATGTATCCTTCCAGTGTGAGCAGCCAGTCTTGGAGCTTGTAGCCACTGTCACTGAGGATGTATCCTTCCAGTGTGAGTGGCAAGTCTTGGAGCTTGTAGCCACTGTCACTGAGGATGTATCCTTCCAGTGTGAGCAGCCAGTCTTGGAGCTTGTAGCCGCTGTCACTGAGGATGTATCCTTCCAGTGTGAGCAGCCAGTCTTGGAGCTTGTAGCCGCTGTCACTGAGGATGTATCCTTCCAGTGTGAGCAGGCAGTCTTGGAGCTTGTATGTCACCGAGGATGTATCCGCTGTCACCGAGGATGTATCCTTCCAGTGTGAGTGGCCAGTCTTGGAGCTTGTAGCCGCTGTCACCGAGGATGTATCCTTCCAGTGTGAGCAGCCAGTCTTGGAGCTTGTAGCCACTGTCACCGAGGATGTATCCTTCCAGTGTGAGCAGCCAGTCTTGGAGCTTGTAGCCGCTGTCACCGAGGATGTATCCTTCCAGTGTGAGTGGCCAGTCTTGGAGCTTGTAGCCGCTGTCACCGAGGATGTATCCTTCCAGTGTGAGTGGCCAGTCTTGGAGCTTGTAGCCACTGTCACCGAGGATGTATCCTTCCAGTGTGAGCAGCCAGTCTTGGAGCTTGTAGCCACTGTCACTGAGGATGTATCCTTCCAGTGTGAGTGGCCAGTCTTGGAGCATGTAGCCGCTGTCACCAAGGATGTATCCTTCCAGTGTGAGCAGCCAGTCTTGGAGCTTGTAGCCACTGTCACCAAGGATGTATCCTTCCAGTGTGAGCAGCCAGTCTTGGAGCTTGTAGCCGCTGTCACCAAGGATGTATCCTTCCAGTGTGAGCAGCCAGTCTTGGAGCTTGTAGCCACTGTCACCAAGGATGTATCCTTCCAGTGTGAGCAGCCAGTCTTGGAGCTTGTAGCCGCTGTCACCAAGGATGTATCCTTCCAGTGTGAGCAGCCAGTCTTGGAGCTTGTAGCCGCTGTCACCAAGGATGTATCCTTCCAGTGTGAGCAGCCAGTCTTGGAGCTTTTAGCCACTGTCACTGAGGATGTATCCTTCCAGTGTGAGCAGCCAGTCTTGGAGCATGTAGCCACTGTCACCAAGGATGTATCCTTCCAGTGTGAGCAGCCAGTCTTGGACTTGTAGCCACTGTCACTGAGGATGTATCCTTCCAGTGTGAGTGGCCAGTCTTGGAGCTTGTAGCCAATGTCACTGAGGATGTATCCTTCCAGTGTGAGCAGCCAGTCTTGGACTTGTAGCCACTGTCACTGAGGATGTATCCTTCCAGTGTGAGCAGCCAGTCTTGGACTTGTAGCCACTGTCACTGAGGATGTATCCTTCCAGTGTGAGTGGCCAGTCTTGGACTTGTAGCCACTGTCACTGAGGATGTATCCTTCCAGTGTGAGCAGCCAGTCTTGGAGCTTGTAGCCGCTGTCACCAAGGATGTATCCTTCCAGTGTGAGCAGCCAGTCTTGGAGCTTGTAGCCGCTGTCACCAAGGATGTATCCTTCCAGTGTGAGCAGCCAGTCTTGGAGCTTGTAGCCACTGTCACCGAGGATGTATCCTTCCAGTGTGAGCAGCCTGTCTTGGAGCATGTAGCCGCTGTCACCGAGGATGTATCCTTCCAGTGTGAGCGGCCAGTCTTGGAGCATGTAGCCACTGTCACCGAGGATGTATCCTTCCAGTGTGTGCAGCCAGTCTTGGAGCTTGTAGCCGCTGTCACCGAGGATGTATCCTTCCAGCGTGAGCAGCCAGTCTTGGAGCTTGTAGCCACTGTCACCGAGGATGTATCCTTCCAGTGTGAGCAGCCTGTCTTGGAGCATGTAGCCGCTGTCACCGAGGATGTATCCTTCCAGTGTGAGCGGCCAGTCTCGGAGCATGTAGCCACTGTCACCGAGGATGTATCCTTCCAGTGTGTGCAGCCAGTCTTGGAGCTTGTAGCCGCTGTCACCTAGGATGTATCCTTCCAGCGTGAGCAGCCAGTCTTGGAGCTTGTAGCCACTGTCACCGAGGATGTATCCTTCCAGCGTGAGCAGCCAGTCTTGGAGCTTGTAGCCACTGTCACCGAGGATGTATCCTTCCAGTGTGAGCAGCCAGTCTTGGAGCTTGTAGGCACTGTCACTGAGGATGTATCCTTCCAGTGTGAGCGGCCAGTCTTGGAGCTTGTAGCCGCTGTCACTGAGGATGTATCCTTCCAGTGTGAGCAGCCAGTCTTGGAGCTTGTAGGCACTGTCACTGAGGATGTATCCTTCCAGTGTGAGCAGCCAGTCTTGGAGCTTGTAGGCACTGTCACTGAGGATGTATCCTTCCAGTGTGAGTGGCCAGTCTTGGAGCATGTAGCCGCTGTCACCAAGGATGTATCCTTCCGGTGTGAGCAGCCAGTCTTGGAGCTTGTAGCCACTGTCACCGAGGATGTATCCTTCCAGTGTGAGCAGCCAGTCTTGGAGCTTGTAGCCGCTGTCACCGAGGATGTATTCTTCCAGTGTGAGCAGCCAGTCTTGGAGCTTGTAGCCGCTGTCACCGAGGATGTATCCTTCCAGTGTGAGCAGCCAGTCTTGGAGCTTGTAGCCGCTGTCACCGAGGATGTATCCTTCCAGTGTGAGCAGCCAGTCTTGGAGCATGTAGCCGCTGTCACCGAGGATGTATCCTTCCAGTGTGAGCAGCCAGTCTTGGAGCTTGTAGCCGCTGTCACCGAGGATGTATCCTTCCATTGTGAGCAGCCAGTCTTGGAGCATGTAGCCGCTGTCACCAAGGATGTATCCTTCCAGTGTGAGCAGCCAGTCTTGGAGCTTGTAGCCGCTGTCACCGAGGATGTATCCTTCCAGTGTGAGCAGCCAGTCTTGGAGCTTGTAGCCGCTGTCACTGAGGATGTATCCTTCCAGTGTGAGCAGCCAGTCTTGGAGCTTGTAGCCGCTGTCACTGAGGATGTATCCTTCCAGTGTGAGCAGGCAGTCTTGGAGCATGTAGCCGCTGTCACCGAGGATGTATCCTTCCAGTGTGAGTGGCCAGTCTTGGAGCTTGTAGCCGCTGTCACCGAGGATGTATCCTTCCAGTGTGAGCAGCCAGTCTTGGAGCTTGTAGCCGCTGTCACCGAGGATGTATCCTTCCAGTGTGAGCAGCCAGTCTTGGAGCTTGTAGCCGCTGTCACCAAGGATGTATCCTTCCAGGGTGAGCAGCCAGTCTTGGAGCTTGTAGCCACTGTCACCGAGGATGTATCCTTCCAGTGTGAGTGGCCAGTCTTGGAGCTTGTAGCCGCTGTCACCGAGGATGTATCCTTCCAGTGTGAGTGGCCAGTCTTGGAGCTTGTAGCCACTGTCACCGAGGATGTATCCTTCCATTGTGAGCAGCCAGTCTTGGAGCTTGTAGCCGTTGTCACTGAGGATGTATCCTTCCAGTGTGAGCAGCCAGTCTTGGAGCTTGTAGCCGCTGTCACCGAGGATGTATCCTTCCATTGTGAGCAGCCAGTCTTGGAGCATGTAGCCGCTGTCACCGAGGATGTATCCTTCCATTGTGAGCAGCCAGTCTTGGAGCTTGTAGCCGTTGTCACCGAGGATGTATCCTTCCATTGTGAGCAGCCAGTCTTGGAGCTTGTAGCCGCTGTCACCGAGGATGTATCCTTCCAGTGTGAGCAGCCAGTCTTGGAGCTTGTAGCCACTGTCACCGAGGATGTATCCTTCCAGTGTGAGCAGCCAGTCTTGGAGCTTGTAGCCGCTGTCACCGAGGATGTATCCTTCCAGTGTGAGCAGCCAGTCTTGGAGCTTGTAGCCGCTGTCATTGAGGATGTATCCTTCCAGTGTGAGCAGCCAGTCTTGGAGCTTGTAGCCGCTGTCACCGAGGATGTATCCTTCCAGTGTGAGCAGCCAGTCTTGGAGCTTGTAGCCGCTGTCACCAAGGATGTATCCTTCCAGTGTGAGCAGCCAGTCTTGGAGCTTGTAGCCGCTGTCACTGAGGATGTATCCTTCCAGTGTGAGCAGCCAGTCTTGGAGCTTGTAGCCACTGTCACTGAGGATGTATCCTTCCAGTGTGAGCAGCCAGTCTTGGAGCTTGTAGCCGCTGTCACTGAGGATGTATCCTTCCAGTGTGAGCAGCCAGTCTTGGAGCATGTAGCCACTGTCACCGAGGATGTATCCTTCCAGTGTGAGCAGCCAGTCTTGGAGCATGTAGCCACTGTCACTGAGGATGTATCCTTCCAGTGTGAGTGGCCAGTCTTGGAGCTTGTAGCCGCTGTCACCGAGGATGTATCCTTCCAGTGTGAGCAGCCAGTCTTGGAGCATGTAGCCACTGTCACCAAGGATGTATCCTTCCAGTGTGAGCAGCCAGTCTTGGAGCTTATAGCCGCTGTCACCGAGGATGTATCCTTCCATTGTGAGCAGCCAGTCTTGGAGCTTGTAGCCGCTGTCACCGAGGATGTATCCTTCCAGTGTGAGCAGCCAGTCTTGGAGCTTGTAGCCGCTGTCACCGAGGATGTATCGTCTCGAACACATTGAACACGGGACTCTCCCGCAGAATGCGTGCGTCATGCACCGATCCCGGTCAACTCACAACACTGTTCATGATCATGGCGTCGGCATCACAGATCATTTTTACGTTTGATATATCCTGTTCGTTGACCGATGGTGTTGCAATTTTAATATGCATACAGTCGATGCAGCCGATAACATTAGGGAAGTTTGTGATGTGGTGAAATTTCACTTTCATGGCTTCCGTCTCGTCTACTTGGGGGAAGCGCCTACGTAACGTGGCAGCAGCCTGGCGAAAGAACTCTCTGAACAGTTCTACTCACGGTTGCCTTGCTAACACAAAACAAATCGCCTACAACCAGCTGGAAACATCCACATGCAGAGTACCGTAATGCGATAAGTATGTGCAGTTAAGGAACCCTTCCACGACAATAACGAGATGTCGTCACCAACTAAATCTATTAAATGCCTGATATTCTCCCAACGAAAACGATACCGGTCAAACAACTCAACGTTGTCGTATACATCAAATGGTTGTCATGTCTCTAAACACTCTCTCTCCCCGGAAAGCTCTTCTAACTGCACCATTTATCTGATGAACTTTGGTCATAAAGCCGTCATTAAGAACAACTTAGTGGAGTTACGCCACGGTAGTAGGTGCCGTAGGCTAAGTAGGGCATTGCGCCCACTGCGTAGTCTAAGTAGACGACATGAAATGCGAAATCTTCTACGATGACCTTCATAGCGCTAAGTAATCGTTCATAGCCGCTAAGTAAATGAAAGCTTCATGAAACCGGCCCCAGGGTCTTTGAACATGTGAGGCAGAATTAATGAACAGATTAATATAAAAAACAGTAAATTAATTAATTAAATATTTAGAAAGGATAAAGTCATAGAGTGTTATAGTTCAATCATGGCTACATACAATTAAAAAACGTGCTTTTGAGAAAACTGCCATCAAGATTGCACAATGGACTTGATAGTGTGACATTGACATGCTTAATAATAATGAATACATTAGTCAGTAGTGAACAGAATTACTGAATTAATTACTACATTAATGGATGAACTGATGAGGTCATAAATAAATAGTTGACTAGATCAATGGATGAATAAATGAATGTATGGATGAAAAAATTAATACTAAAAAATACAAATTAATGACCAAAAGAGTTATGAATAAATATGTAAAAGAATGAAGAATCTAACAACGGAAGGAAGAAACTAACAAATGAAGAACTGAGTGATGAAGAAAAAATGTCAGAACACACGAAGAAATTAATGGAGGAGCAAATGAGTAAATTTAAAAACAAATCTGTCAATTGAAAACAACCCCATCCCCATTATGACAGAATTCTTTGCATAACAAGACTACTGAAATAACACAAACAATGCAAGACGAAGGGGGTCTTGAAACTGGGTGAACAATGTCCAGTCACGACTTACCTGTAGTAAGATGCTACTCGGGTGGTCAGTGTTGGACACGGCCGTTCCAGTGGGTTTGGCTCTGTCTCCATTCCATAGCCCAAGTAGTTGACTTCCTTGAACCAGCTGACTGCAACACATCGAAGTCACGCATGACTCTGCAGCCATACTGATGCACAAGTTCTTTCAAAATGGTAGAACTTCTTCACATGTTTGTTTGGTCAAGGTGCAGAACATATACAGTTTACGGGCCAGTGTCTCCAAAAGTGTACTACTGAAGTTGCAGTAGGTAAAAAATAAGTGTATTATTCGAAAATAATTAAGTTATGTTTTCCTATCATACACACTTAGAAGTGATACCGTTTTAAACCACAATGTTTCTGCTTCCAAAGTTATACTGACAATGTGCGAAAACAAGGCTTCTATGTCCACATGCCGTCTCGAGCTTGCAGCTTTGGATGGCAATCTTGTTTAATTTCTAACAGGACTACCTGCTTCATAAAACAATTTCCGTAATGATTACAGAAAATCTGTAATGGTAGATACTAGATAGCCCTGCTTGTAATACATTTTACTATTCTACGGGTAGTGATAATGTGCTGTCTATGGTAATATAATATGGTGCCAAGATTGGCTTGGTGTCCATAGGCCATAATGATAAATTGTATTGCACTGGTATGGACGGACAAGTTTAAGAAAACAATACTGAAGTTGTGGAGATGTTTGATGAAGACTACGTAACTAGAAACTATCGTAGAAAGCAGGCGGAGCATTGCAAATGATTGTGCATAACTAAGAATTACCCTTCATGTGAAGATTCGTAGCGTACCGTATGAATGCTTCACGAAACCAGCCACTAGTACCAAAAACTTTCTCTACAGCATTCAAATAGCAGGCCAAAGAATTATTTAATTAGGTTTAAATATAGCAGGTATAGTTAACTGAATAAAACAGACTAATATTCTATACAATCTACCTCCTAGAATATATCCTAGTAACATATTAATAAATGAGACCTCTCAAAATATGCTCATAACATATTGCATCATATTAAATGGTACTATAAAACATGTAACAATGATTTACACATGCATTTAATTAATATATGATGCACGTCTACCATACGGTTAAACAAAATGGCTACTTCAGTAGACACAAACATACAGGTGAGTTTGACCTCGAGACTGTGTTCTATGGCGAGTTATCCAGTGGGAAACGCCCTAGTGGTAGACAACACTTGAGGATCAAAGATGTGGTTAAAAGACACCTAAAATCCACACGTATCCCTGCAGACACACATGGGAATCAATTGCCAGGACCGGCACCTGTCAGATGAGATTTGGATCCGGGTGATATTTGGACACCAAATAAATATTTGGACCCCTTTAAAATGTACTGATCATTATATTTGTTCCTTATACATGTGTGTGATGTCTTATTACTAGTTCATAGCAGGTTTGTGTTTGTATATCGAGGTGTCTATGGCACATTCCTATGTCAGAAGGTCACAAACAAAATTGGTATAAAATTCTCCACTCAAGAAGTACACAATTACACATCTCATGTTTTGTTCTTAATAGTCAGTGGCTTCATCCTTACAATGTCAGTGGAATATACCCACTTGCAGAACTAACTTAATAGTCAGTGGCTTCATCCTTACAATGTCAGTGGAATATACCCACTTGCAGAACTAACTTAATAGTCAGTGGCTTCATCCTTACAATGTCAGTGGAATATACCCACTTGCAGAACTAACTTAATAGTCAGTGGCTTCATCCTTACAATGTCAGTGGAATATACCCACTTGCAGAACTAACTTAATAGTCAGTGGCTTCATCCTTACAATGTCAGTGGAATATACCCACTTGCAGAACTAACTTAATAGTCAGTGGCTTCATCCTTACAATGTCAGTGGAATATACCCACTTGCAGAACTAACTTGTGATGTCGGCAGTATTTAACATTAAGATTGGGAGGTCAAAATATCATAGCATAAAATGTGGACCCGTCTACAACTTTAAAAAAAATTACATATTTGAAGTTACTAAGCTGCTAAGCTACATTCAATATCAGGAATTAGGATGCTAGGCCCAAATATCATAGCATAAAAAATGGGATGAGTCCAAATATCATAGTAAAATATGGAGTCCTTTAAAAACAGTAATCATTAGAATTATTCCATATATAGTGTGTGTATGTGTGGCACTGTGTGCGTGTGTGTGTGTGTGCGTGCGTGCGTGCGTGCGTGCGTGCGTGCGTAATGAACTATGTATTAAACTTTTTAAAAGTAGGTACATATTTGGGCACTCACTATTCTCATAGGTGGTGGGTTCATATTTCGTTATGATATAATGTGGGTCCAAATGCATAAAACTTTTTAAGAGGAGATACAAATCTTGGGCACTCATTAATCTCATAGGTACATGGGGGTCCATATTCTGTTACGAAATTTGGACCCATGGGTCCAAATCCAAATAAGTTATACTTTTTAAAAGGAGGTACAAATGTTGGGCTCTCACTAATCTCATTGGTGGGGGGTCCATATTTTGCTATGATATTTGGACACGTGGATCAAAATCAAAATATACACTTTTAAAAGGGGGTACAAATGTTGTTGAAATATGGACCCCCCTACCAATGAGATTAGTGAGTGCCCAAATGTGTACATATTTGGATTTGGACCCACGGGTCCAAATATCATAGCAAAATATGGACCCCCCACCTATGAGATTTGTGAGAGCCCAACATTTGTACCCCTTTTAAAAAACAATTTAATATATGTTGATTGGAACCCACATGTCCAAGTATCACTGCGACATATGGACCTCCCAACCTATGAGATTAGTGAGTGCCCAAATAAGAAATACTTAATTTATATGAAGGGTCCAAGTATCATATCATATCATATTTGGACCCAGAATTTACGAGAAAATAAAAAAATAATCCCAAACTATAGCTAAGCCCAAAAAGCAGTGTACAATGAAATCTTTCGGGATATAGTTTACTATGATAAAATTTGGCTATGAAATCCCTGACTTTGTACATTTTATTTGACATTTGGTAGGGCAGGCACTTTTATCATAGGGCGGGTCCATATATCATGATAATATTTGGAATTGCGGTTCCAAATTTCATGATATATGAACCCGTGGGTCCCAATATCACCGAGTTCATATTTCATATGACACTGACAACAATGGGGGCGGACCATACACCAGGGACATGTATACAGAGAAGAAAAGTTAAAACAAAAATATCAACATGATTATGATCATTGGCTTGGCCTTCTGTGTGTATCGATACCTACCGTCTTCTGTGATGACTGCAGCAGAGGCTTTGTCACACAGAGAGGATTGTCATCTCACCGAAGAGCAAAACAAAGACACCCCCCTACATTTATTTTATCATGGAACACGATGGACAGCAAAGAGAGGGAGAGAAGAGACCTAGAGACTTACAATTTGTGGTTGAACACTTGCAGGGCAACCCAGCCAAGTGGTGTCCGCACTTTATGAGGAATCTCACTGGCCGATCCAGAATGCATTGTCTTCACCCCGATCACGGTGAAACCAAGTCTCGCTTCCCGCGGAAGGCAGTCGAGGAAAACAGCGTCAAACTGAAGCCTGCAACAAACAACCTGTACTACAAACAACTGGACACTCGAAATACAGTTCGCTGCACCATAAAACCCTTGTGGATGTTTCTGGATAAGCATAGATTTAATAACTTTTCTTTTACATTTTATGAAAAAAATTTACCATTTGTTCGGCCAAACTATTTACAGTCGAACCTCGGTTTACGGTCACCTCGGTAATCCCATCACTTCGCCATTAAGGTCACCTTGGGACAGTCCCAAATTATTTACAATAAAAGATAGGATGCTAGTCCCGCTAAACCAGTCACTTTGCTATTCAGGAATACGGTCAGTAACCCAGTGTAAAACGATAAGACTGCCTGCAGATTACCCGAGGGTAATCAGCAGCCAGGCGCCCTTCTACCAAAGGCGACTCCGACAATGCGAAGCCAAGAACTTGGCGTCTCCATGTTTTCTAGACAACTGGCATATTGAAGACAATATAAAAGATGCAACTCCCCAGTTATCTGTTGCCTTTATGTTGCAACTGAAAGTCAAATTCTTAGTGGCTGAGCAGCTTTTACAGACAAATGCAATGGTGCGGAAGCAATGCCAGTGGGCATGGTCTTCAACACTGACAATATGGCTTTGTCTGTTTGGTGTCTGGGTGTTTGTTTAACAATCGAAGAAGTCTGTTTGGAGTAGCCTAGGTGTCTTGACTTGAATGACAAAACAGTGTGTTTTATCAATTGTTAAACCAAATCATCATGTCATCTTACTGCTGTGACCGAGTAATAACACGTTGCCCGAAATATCCTGTTGCACCTCTTGTGGATAATATAAAAGTTAGGCTAAAATTAAGAGTTTCAAACTGTCGGCATTCACGACAATGTCTACCTGATCTTAATCACAAAATATCAAAAGAAATATCATGTCAGCAAATAATATATTCTACCAAGAATATTAAGCTTAATGGTATAATTTATGGGCCCCATAATTTGTAACAAAATCCACAACGCTATCAATAGCATCAATACGCAAACATCGTGCGGTGTCTGGTGCATGCGTATGTGCATGTGTGTGTATCTAAAGGCTAACTGTAATCAAAGTTCCTGTTAACCAGTTCATCAGACAAACAACTGTATCTATTAATAAACATGGCAATACATACTAAACTGCTTAATGTTCATTCCTGTTAAAATGGCATGCATTTATAGGCCTTCAACGATATTCCCAATTCCCATGATGCTTCAGTCCACAATTCAGTATTATGGTCATCTCGCTGTTAAAGTCACTTAGGTCCAGTCTCATGGGCAGGGATCGATCTTGAAAACGACATGCATGTGCCCTTCACGCACACCAAATATAAAACTATGTGCCTTTTCGAAATGTGATGTGCCCCAAATCAGTTGATTAAAATGTTATTAATTAATTCGCATGATAGTATGATCGCTTAAATAACCTGGTAAATGTGAACATTGCATTGTTCTAATATTAGACATGTAATCATGTTATTCTTGAACTTGTTTTGGATTCTATTGAGGACTGCCTACGCAACATATTTCTGGGTACAAAATATATAACCATCAATATCAAAGTGCTCAGAAATGTTTTTTTTTTCTTCAAAATCTGTAACGTTTCAAAACTAGATACATTCTGGGTAGGTATGCCCCATTTTTGTGGACTGGTTATGCTATTACAGTCTAATGCTTCACGGATACGGAGATTCTAACTGCGAAATATGATGCAGCAGTTTGTGACATTGAGTGACAACAATTCTCATACGTGAGAGCACCAACTAAAAATATTCAAAGAATCACGTTAATTAAACATTAAAAAACTTTTTGATACACTGATGAACAGCTGTATGGAACAGCCTCACTCAGTCTGTGGTTGAGACTGCATCGGTGCAGTCTTTTGAGAGAAAATTTGATAAGTTGTGGAAAAATCACCCAGTTAAATTAGCCCAATTAAATTATACTATACACTAAAACTATAACATGTAAGACTAGACCATAGCATTGTCTTTTTCCAAAGTTTATGACTCAAGGTGATGGGGCATTTGTAATGAATGTACTATTTGTGAGACTTGGTGACGGAGGCATGATTTATAAACATGCTTTTAAAGATATATATTTTCTGTTTATACTGTACTCCAATTGTAATATTTAGCAAACATGCATGAATTTATAAACGTCCATATACATAGTGTACATGTAAGGATGGATCTGAACGGAGTGCACTTTGTTCGGAAAGAGTTGAAAGTTGACAAAGGGCGATAATATGGTGTCAGTGGCAACAAAGGCTGTTCACGGTGCTCAACTAAAGCTTATAAACAATGTCAACGACAGGCAAGGGGTAGGCAAGGCACAAGGGTATTGATTAGACTGTTCTCAGTATCCAGTCATCAATGTGAGATGTGATTCAAATAATTCATATTCGTGCCATTGTTCTGTTTGTTGTCCGCACAGCCATTGTGTTCGGGCGCGGACTGGAGCAAACCGGAGCGCTATTTGGGCCTCAAAATGCACTAAACCTAAGGCGCAACATTTTCATAGCGTAAATACGCCCGGGATTATGTGGTTTTATAACGGCAAAATTGAGGTGGGTCCTGATTCTACACAAGTGCCCCCAGTTTTCTCAGATTTCTCAGACACGTTTTTGTATGTGTCTTTTGGTACATGCAGTAAAAATGTATGCAGCATTCCAGCTCGAAGGGAATCCCTGCTTGCGTAACCGTAATTCCGACTGTAATTGCAAACATTTTTATATAGTTTCTTAGACTATTTGGTTATCATGGTTACGGTCATGTAAATTGCTAATTATGGTAGGTTTGACCTTCTTTTCATACAGACGCAATATACTGTAAATCACCTCAAGATACAATGACTAGTTATCAAGATTTGACATAACCCATTTCACAACCAACATGGCCCCTTAAACAAATATTGTTTCTACTATGAGTTGCAGTTTGGCACATACGCATTAAGAATGTCATAAATATAAAATAATATGTTAACAAGTAAAAACCACATCATGCATCTACCATTTAACCAAAATATTTTGCTGTACGCTACTTGTGAGATCAACTGTACATGCCATGAACAAGACATTGTCCATAACAGACATGAAAAATCAGAATAAACAATTTCAACATAAAAAGTCAAACATTATGTTTATTTGGTCAGCTTCATCTCGTTAATAATGGAATATCATTGTTTGTGTATATGGATAGTTGCTTGTGCATTCAGAATTATTTTAATTTTTTTAATATAAATAATAGGAATATGATGTAATTATAACTGTGTAATCAGGCCTTTATGCAGGATCAAATTTTTGCCAGTCCAAAAACGTTCCTGGTAGATATGTGGATCTGCGCAAAGCATACAATCCTGTGCAAACATGCATACACGTGTTTTCATGTGACACACATTTTTAAAACATAATGGACATTACATCACATATATAATGACAGTAAATAATGAATATGAATAAGCTTTTTTGCTCCTCAAATTTCTGCCCATCCAAAAGCGAACTCAACCCGTCCAAATGACGGATGGACGTGTCTCTAGATAAAGCAATGGATGTAGTAGAAATGATGCTTGAACCTTGCAAGGACCTACCACTCATCCCAGATGACTGTGTCCAGAAGTCTCCCGCACACGGATGGTTTGTTTGTTGTTTCTATCTCTAGAGCGAGACTTCTTCCTCCATAGTAAATGTCACACATCACCTTGAAGTCTTCATATCTGTGACATAAAGCACAAACATGTTCAAAATCTATAATGGCATCCAATCAAAAAACGTCTTGGAGAAAAAAGCTAACATGCATACACTACCTCAACTATAGTTAGATTCCACATCATCTGAATGTCAATTAAAATAATTAATTAGTGTACCATAATGTTTGCGTAATCGTGAAAATTCTACCCACTATGAGAACAAACAGCAGAACAGGATGATTGGTGGAAATGCAGCCCAAGATGAACACATCACAAAAAAATACATCATAATAATACTGGTGTTTAGACTATTTGATTGCACAGGGTAACGTTCACTTTTGGATATGTTAACCCTTCAAGACCTCCAGTCGACCAAACCCACCCGTAGACTGACACTCCAAGTCAGCCAAACCCACCCGTAGACTGACACTCCAAGTCAGGCAAAACCACCCATAGACTGACACTCCCAGTCAGTCAAACCCACCCGTAGACTGACACTCCAAGTTGGCCAAACCCACCCATACACTGACACTCCCAGTCAGTCAAACCCACCCGTAGACTGACACTCCAAGTCAGTCAAACCTACTCGTAGACTGACACTCCAAGTCAGTCAAAACCACCCATAGACTGACACTCCAAGTCAGTCAAACCCACCCGTAGACTGGCACTCCAAGTCAGTCAAAACCACCCATAGACTGACACTCCAAGTCAGTCAAACCCACCCGTAGACTGACACTCCAAGTCAGTCAAACCCACCCATAGACTGACACTCCAAGTCAGTCAAACCCACCCGTAGACTGACACTCCAAGTCAGCCAAACCCACCCGTAGACCGACACTCCAAGTCAGCCAAACCCACCCATAGACTGACACTCCAAGTCAGCCAAACCCACCCATAGACTGACACTCCAAGTCAGTCAAACCCACCCATAGACTGACACTCCACGTCAGCCAAACCCACCCGTAGACTGACACGTAGACGTCAACGAATAATGCTCACATATTCCAAAACATCGTAAAAGTCACCTAATATGAACCTAAATCCAAGAAATGCCACCTACCGTCGTTGAAGCTAGCAGGCAAGCAAACAATGAATGAGCTTCAGACTGTATGGAATGATGCTATACGCCTATAATTCATACTTAAGTTTGTTTGAATGTCATCTATGCAAAATGTAATTTTCATTTTGAATAGATGATATAAAATAGATATATTGTCTAGCAAGAGTAGTTACAAGATCTCCTCGTTTTTCTCGCTCTGTACCACTTCTGAAGTCTTTGCATTGGCTTCCTGTACAATATCGTATAATATTTAAGATCTGTACCATTACATACCAGGCACTGTCCAGTAAGCAACCATCTTATTTGCATTCATTGCTTACTCCTGTAAGAAAACCTATCCAGCTTCGATCATCTAGTTCTGACCTACTTTTTGTTCCTAGAGTCAACACTAACATTGGAACTAGGGCTTTTTCTGTTGCTGCACCAACTCTTTGGAATATGCTCCCTCTTAGTATTAGATCAGTTGAAAATATTACAAAATTCCGTCGTCATTTAAAAACGTATCTTTACAACCTTGCTTATCCACTATACTTCCCTAGCACCTTGACCCATCTATTGACAACTGGAATACTGCTTATGGATTTTGAGATTGACCAATCCTTTTGTTTTGGTGCGCATCTGAGCTTGGTTTCCAAGGATTTAGGCGCAACAGAAGTTATCTTATTATTATTTGTGAAGTTAATTATGTTTCAAACCATCGATTCCGTGGGCGATCATAGAATTTTGTGTACAACGAAATATACCCTACCGTATACCATATAAATTATACAGTACATACCGTATATTGTATAGAACCAACTGCTATACAACTCTACTGGGGATACAACAAACAAATGGAACTAATGGAGACAGGGCAGTATGACAGCTGTGGAGTTGTCACTCACTGTGTGAGCCAGTGTTTTGGCACTCTGTGCATGGTCGAGATGTGAATCAGCAGACTCTCGCCATACGACTTCACATCCTTCCTCTCTGCAAAGACAACAATATGACAATAGTAGTTGTTTTTATGTAGAACCATATTCATAAACACTCACAGCACTATACATAAAACTAATACATTAATAGTAAAAATATACAAATTAGATACAAGGTATAATAGTAGTGCAGGTTTTCGCTTTTCTTAACAATGGTGGTAGTTACATAATAAATTAATTGATCTGCTATTTTTCTAACAAAGATGTTGTATTCATATTAACAGAATATCTTGAGAATGACATTATCTTCGAGTAGTCCAAATTTTAGCAAGATCTGTACATAGTAACTAAGGATCAACAAGAGGTCACCGAGGGGTCAACAAGAGGTCATCAAGGGGTCATCGAGAGGTCGCTTCTAAATGTTGTGTCATACGTACCTCGGATGATGTTTGCGGCGGAGTCGAAGCGGAAGTCCGTGTGGAAGGTGCGACAGTACAGCTCTATCATACACTTGACCGACCGTGTCACTTCCTCCAGGGTCAGGTGAAGACTGTCCAGTTGACTTGACCGCCTCCTGTCCGCACTACAGCAGCAGCGATCAAAGTTAGTACACAGTCACCATAGCAACCAGGTGGCCATGGCACAGGTGACCTGCCACAGTGGAGTGAGAATTAAGTTGCAAAATTGTGAAGTATGGCAGACTTGTGGTCTCTGCCGCGATGTCTAGATGTACACACATTGCCATGTACCTTTATAGTTGTAGAATTGTTCCGTTTTGGCCAGCTTGTTCGTAATTATTGTGATGACTTCACAAGTAATACAACCTACCAGAAATTACCAGAATTCAGTGGCCAAAGTACACTTACAACATAACAGTTATTTACAAAGTGTTACACAGATTGCTCTCAGTTGTGATAACATTTAATTAACTCAACTTAATGTCAACATTTTCGAGTAATTTCAATTGGATTTATTAATCTATCAATAATAATACAAATAATATGAATTTATACTGTGCCTGAATCCGCCAAAATGAAATGCTCTCTGTGCTTTGTGAGTGGATAAAAGTGACCTGAATAGCAAGGTGACCCTATTAGTGGGACAACTTTCCTAGACTATACTGTTGTTTGACGGTGGTGACCTTAATTACAAGGTGGCCATGTTACCAAGGTGACTGTAAAGTGAGGTTTGAATATACTATTTAAAATATAAACAGTGTGTAACAGAAGAGCAGATAAAAACACTGTATAAATCTAGCAAGAATTACTGTTTAATGTGTCAATCACACTCACAACAGCCAGCTTGCATAGGTAGTTGACTCTTATGCCTACTTACCCCGTTTCTACAAATAAAATAATATAATTACTGCAATAAAACAGTAACATTTACGAAAAATCTATCCATGTCGGTTGAGTGGGGACATATTCTTTGATAATTGTAATAGTCCAGTAAATGGAAAGTACATTTTATGTCTACGACTCTTGTCCATGTTTGTCATATGAATTATCTCCTTTTTTACTTATACTTTGATACTTTTTATAACTTATAATATTACATATATTTACATATTTTATATATATTTATTAAACATGTATTTTAAACCTATTTGTATTTCACCGATTTGTATCTATTAAAGCTTTTTACCTGAAATAAATGTATTCGTACCTGCTTCCAGCGCCATCTGGTTTGTCACCTGACGCTGCCAGCAGCTTCCGTATCGCCTTAATGATGTCATTTGTCTCGACATTACAAAGTGTCATACAGATGGCCTTTACAGCTTGGACAACGCCTGATGACTGGATATGCTCGCCCTGAAATAAGACATTGGCATCATCGACTGAAACATTTCACATGCAACAGCTCGAACTAAATTAAAGATATCAACTACATAGGGTGTCTCAAAATAATGTAGGTAAAAAGAAACTGTTACTGTAGAGATTTATCACTGTTTCACTTTTAATAGGGGGGGGTCACACAAAAATCATGTACATGCATATGCAGTTTCATTTTACATGTAATGTTGAAGAAAATAAAACAAACATTATTTAAATCGGCCAAGTCGTTGTGGAGTTATGGCATCTTGAACATTGTTAATATGTTAATATACCAAATATTTTGTCATCTTTATACCATTGGTAGATATTGTTTCAGATCAGAAAATTTGCAAATTCTCAATCGTCTGATAGCTAAGTTAACACAAAATCTAAAACCATAAACATGTCAGTCGGAAATGCATAGTTATCGTGTCATATAGATATTGTTGGGATGCTCTTTTCAAATTACATGACTAATTTGAACTACATCTTTAAAAATAGGTCAATGTGGCGGCCATATTGAATTGTAGTGTCTTCTCACAAAAAAACAGTTATACTGTCATTGTATGCATAATTTTAGTGTTTCCAGTGATAATGTAGCATTTCTTGTACTGTAGCACTTCCTGCATTATCGACGATCATGAAAAGTAGGTCAAATTTAGCAGCAATATTGAATAATGCAAATTCTTGGAAAGCGTAACTCTTCATAACACTACATCTAGCATCATTCAATAAATACCTTGCAAGGCGGTCATATTGAATTTTAAAGTATTTTCATTTCCACTCAAACTAGTATGGCAGCCAATAGCCACAAATTGTGCACTTTTTGACAAATGCTTAAACATTGGCAAATGTAGTGTAAGATATGTAGATTCATATAAAGCTATGTACCAATCGCTATTGACATGGTACCTAGCCGCCATCTTGATTTTTGAAATGGCCACGGAAATTCATTAGGTAAGTATATCAGCTTCTAAACAACATCAAAACATGATCTTGGTGTCTAAACCAACATTTTCAGGGTCAAGCATTCAATTTCTGTCATATGCCGTATCCACGGATGACGGCCATATTGAAATTCAAGGTGGCCATACATACAAATTCATCACCCAAATATATCGGCTTCATAGCAACATAATAAACATGCTCTTTGTATATAAACGAACATTTCAATGGTCAAGGAATCTGTTTCTGCCATATGCTATATCCGTTTCTGCCATATGCTATATCCGTTTCTGCCATATGCTATATCCGTTTCTGCCATATGCTATATCCTATGACTTTAGTGCCATATGAGGAATCAATATTTGGTTCATATGTTTCAAGGTCATGGAATCCAGTTGTATCCAGTATTGAAATACAAAATGGCTGCCATGGAAATCATCTGTCCAAGTATCTCAGCTTCCACACTACATAGAAACATGACATTGGTGTCTGTACCAACATTTTCTGGGCCAATCCTGTAATACACATGTCAATGGATGTAAACAGGCTACACCCACCAAATGATGACCCCACAGAATTTCAAGATGCTGTCGTGCATATATACGATCTAGGAATATGATTTCGATCTCTGTTGGTGTTTAGGAATTCATATCTGAGTTACTTTTAGTTACTTTATTATCAACCTCACAACGTACATATTGATGACAAATAACATCTCAATTGGACGACATTTAGATTTGCAACCGCAGTGCAATAGGTCATGGCATAGCATCGATGTCTCTGGTTAAGTCCATAATGGTTTCAATACTGAATCAGTTGCAATCCAACCAGTGTCCAAGACTAGGCAGATGGGGATTTGGCACAAGGGCTTGTGACCTCACATAACCGATTTAATAAACAGCCTTTTTCACATGTTGGTGCAATGCATGTTTTGTTGGTGGGATATTCCATGTGGTACCAAATCCCTGGACAAACTGTTGCTTCCTTGTGTCATTCACCCTGCTAACAGTAAAAGTCTTAATGTAAATTTCAGTGATGAACCTCTTTGTCTCATGGAGACCATCATACCAAATCAAGATATGACATAGCATTAATGTTTCTGATTTCACAGGTTGTTGGCAATGAAATGGGTTGCAATGGGACAAATGTTGGTTTCAATGTCAAAATGCTCATCAATTTCAACAGCAAGGAACTGCCCTATGGCCAGAATAACCACATCTGTACTGTAGCACTACCATTGCTAGGGAACAGACACTGCTAATAATTTAGGCCATTTACGTAAAATATTGTTAACTGTTTTACCATCTTCACTTCAACTTTATTAACTACTTTCCATGACATAATGACAAGCTCAGGCTTGAGGGGCATTATCCCCGAGCCCTTTCACTTGCCCCTTCATTCAGACCAACTTGCCCCCACCCGAAACCTGCACATACCTTTCCATTTACAAGTTATCAGCCCATTAATGGCAATATACGGTTCATATGGATTTTATGAGGGTATTTTTTAAATATATGGGCATTGTAACCCCGATACCCAAGTGTTGTACATCTGATCCACGAGTGCCATTGAACTATAGGGGAATTACGCTTAGTTCCCATGTGTATAAAATATATTGCTCTATTTTAAATGATCGTCTTATATCGTGGGTAGAGGGCAACAACCTTTTGTGTGATGAACAAAATGGGTTTAGACCAGGTCGCAGTTGTCTCGACCACCTATCTACCATTACAAACATAATCAATACTAGAAAGAAATGCCGCCAGCAAACGTTTGCATGTTTCGTAGATTTTAGTAAAGCTTATGACCGTATCAATAGAAATTTCCTCTGGAACAAAATTAGGAACTTCAACATACAAGGGAAAATGCTTGAGGCTTTGAAATCATTATATGTTGATTACAAATGTTGTGTTAGGGTCAACAACTTAAAGTCTGACTGGTTCAATGTTGAATGCGGGCTTAAGCAGGGATGTGTTATATCACCTATCATGTTTAATATGTTTATAAACGATTTATTAACTGAATTGAAAGGCACGGGTAAAGGTGTTAAGATCGGAGACGAAATTGTTACAATGTTAGCATACGCAGATGACATTGTGGTGCTGGCCGAATCAGCAGAAGAACTGCAGACATTGCTAAATGTTATCTGGAAATGGTGCAATGACTGGGGCATGTCTATTAACAAAGACAAAACTCAAATTGTACATTTTCGTAATCCATCGATATCTGAGACTACTTGCGATTTTCTACTAGGTGACCAAAGCATATGCATCGTAAATAAGTATAAATATTTAGGTTTGATTTTAACTGAATATCTTGATTATAAGGTGATGGTAAAAACAGTAGCTACTACGGCGAACAGAGCTCTGGGTTTGTTAATGGCTAAGACAAAATGTAATGGAGGAATGCCTTTTAACTGTTTTACAAAACTATACGATGGTATGGTGCTCTCCATTATTAACTATGGTTCTGCTGTGTGGGGTACAAAGGAATATTCGGTCATAAATAGCATACATAATAGAGCCTGTCGATTTTTCCTAGGTGTGGGTAAATATACCCCATCAGCAGCAGTACAGGGTGAAATGGGGTGGAAAACCCCGACTAACCAACAATGGCTATCTGTTACTAGGCTCTGGTGTCGTTTGATCAATATGGATGTATCTAGAGTGACAAAACGTGTGTTTCTATGGATGATGGAAATGGCCGTAAGTGGGAAACGAAATTGGGGCTACGAAGTATACCATCGTTATAATGACTTAAATATGCATAATCTTACTAATATAAGAGACCATGTTAATGTAAAGGCTATAATAGAACACACAGATGTTTGCCTGTCTGTATTACAGGAACAGCAATGGCTTCATATTATAAATAGAGAAGAGGGCAGAAATGGTAGTAGAAATAAACTAAGAACTTATAAACAGTTCAAAACAAAATTTGTAACTGAGCATTATGTTAAAAAAATCATGACTAGAAGTAATCGATCAGCACTTGCAAAATTTCGATGTGGCGTGGCACCAATCAGAATTGAAACTGGACGTTTTGAACGAAATTACCCCCCACCTGAAGCTAGGACGTGTTATAATTGCACGAATGAAATAGAAAATGAGTTTCACGTTTTAATGAAATGCCCTTTATATGTTAACGAACGAAAAGAACTAATAGGCTATGCAACAATTAATGATCCTGCTTTTTCCAGTATGAATGATTAAGATAAATTTGTATATTTATTGAGTAATGACAATATAATAAGTAAAACTGCCAGCATCCTCCAAAAAATACTGCACACAAGATTACACAATACAACAAAATAATAGCACATGTTTATTAAATTATTACTGTTTTTATTTGTACATTTTTGTTTTTACAAGTCTCTCATAACTCTTTTTGAGTGGTCTTTGTATACAGTGCTAACTTTGAATGTAATATATTTATTTGTCTTGTATTTTAAAGCATGTATACATGGAGTGAGACTCTAATAAAATACTACTACTACTACTACTACTACTACTACTACTACATTTTCGCAATGGGTATAATTGTCTATAAAATGCACTTTCGATGGTAAAAAGGTTAATAATCTTTAAAATGACAATTTATTGAAAAGAAAATCCTAAAGTAGTAGGAAGTTACAATATGGATGTATTTTGCAAAAATGTCTTCAGATGTTTATGAAAATGGTATGTTTATATTAAGGGGCATGATTGACCACCCCTATGTAATGCTGCATTCCAATCACCTTGTGTTCACGGGATTTTGCAAATGCAGTGTCATGCATGGCAGACAGAACAAAACAAAGTCATGATTTTATTCGTTACTCGTTTACAGTGAATGGTGTTTAACGCCAATCAAAGCAAGTTCGCTTCTCAAAGACACAGCAACACAATCACAGACACAGTGTGAAAATTGGCGCCATTCATGATTTCATCACACTGTTCATGTTGCAAATTGTATCATTGCATTGTGGCTATCAAAACCATGTTGAAATATTTCAATACTGATATATATACACGTATCTGATGCTTACTAACAAATATGTTTCAAAGGAGCATTGAAGACATTTGCACCATAACATTCCAACCAGTTTCACGGAGGTTGACCGAGTTGTTTACACAAAATGCTATATCGGTCAATGACCTATGCCCATATTAGGCAAATTGTGATAGCATTTATTTGAGCGTTGAAATGGTTAAAAAAATTCACGGATGCATTTTGATCTGTTAGTATTACAGCTTCCGTATACAGTCCAACAGAAAGAAACTAGCTTTATCTTTTTAAATATTTGTCTTTTTAATAGATTTCATGCGGCAAAACTGGAGAAATTTACGATTGAATAATTTCACAATAAATTTAACACAGTTACGCACCTGATATCTTGCAAAAACATATACCCTGATGCAACTACGGGCATCCTTTATTAACACGTATTGCCCGTGTTTGTAGAGTTAGTCGAAAACACACCACGTTTTACAATGAATAGAGCTACTCTAAATGCAAATTTGCAAACTTTGAGATCGGCAAAAGGCCCCAGTGCATAATATATGAGCGACTGGCACGCACTTAACGGTCCACTGCTGCAGTCCTACTTTCAACTAACTATGCTTTTCTTCTTTCAAGGACCCTAAAGTTTGTTTCACAAGCAACTAAATAAATAAGTGCCTTGTATGTAAAGTGATGCCAGGTGTCATTAATCTGCAAAGTGCAACAACCACATAGTGTTTTGTATATGTTCAGAACACCACCCACCCCTAACAACACATGGTGTGGAGCTTCAGATCTTGAGCGATCGAATATAGCCTCCGGTTCAAATATGGAATCTCTTGACCAAGTGTCCGAAACTCTAGACACTACACTACCACAATGAAAATATAAAATGAAAACACGGTCCCCATACAAAATGGTCCTCACTGGACCACAATGGTTCCTACCTGTATGGCGTGATCCCTCAGCTTCTCAACCTCTTTGTAAAAAGTCTCCATTAGGATGTTCAGCTTCCCCCTATTATGACAAATATAAACATCATCTGATGGCAGACTTCTACCTATCAATACAAATATAAACATCATCTGATGGCAGACTTCTCCCTATCAATACAAATATAAACATCATCTGATGGCAGACTTCTCCCTATCAATACAAATATAAACATCATCCGATGAAAGACCAGCATCTAATTGCTGTCAGAAATACAGTCACAAGATTTGGCTCTAATGGAAGGATGACAGCGTTCCACCAAAACATGCAGTCGAAGTATTTTTAATTTTATACTATATCTACACATCATTATTAACATCTCTCAGGAAAAATTTTGGTGTTAGGCTAGATTATTTCACAATTATACAATTTTTCAATTTAGCACACAATTACCTGGATAATTATGTATAAATCAATAGTGATTCTTGAAAAAAAGACATCAGTAAATCCTAGGTGTAGCTTCATCTTCATGCCATTGTAATTTCTTTCTGTTTTGAGAGACGAGCATTTCCTCTGAATATGGGAAACTTATATTACAAGATACAACAAGATTCACGATGATGATGGCAGCTTGAAACCAGAGTACGCAGTTGTGGGCATCATACCTTGTCACTTTCATAGCCTCATCAACTTCACGGGCTTTCGGAACAAACACCACATGTTTGTCGTCTTCTGCCTGTTGGGAAAACATACAAAATATTAACCCGAACTAGGATCTCGGAATGGGGCGCATAAACTTAGTCAGCCAGGTAAAAATGTAGTTGAAAAAAGGTTATACAGGAACAATATTATATGAAAGCCAAGGGGCACCTGCAAATATGTCACTGCATCTACTTCCAGAATACACTAAACTACCTGAGGATTGTTTGTAGAAAGCACGTTAATGCTAGAAAAAAAATAGCCTAGAATTAAATTATACAAAACACAATACTAAAAATAATGTAACATATAGTATGACAAAATGGGGTAGTCATCTGACAACTAGACTGAAAATAAATATATTTGTTTTGTTACACATGGATTCTGCTCCTGATTCATTGACAGTGGCTCTGTTGTGTTACTTACTACACTAATAATAAGATAACTTCTACTGCGCCTAAATCCTTGGATACCAAGCTCAGAGGCGCATAAAAACAAAAGGATCCATAAGCAGTATTCCAGTTGTCAACAGATGGGTCAAGGCGCTAACTTTCATTGTGCCTAAATCTTTAAAACCCCAGCTCAGTTGTATATCAAGTGAAATGCGCTCCATACTTCGTTGGTGTGCTGTCTGATGTTGGTCTATTAATTTCAATAAAATGCAGGCATTTTAAAATATGGCAGTGATAAAGGAAAAAGGTAGAGCTATTCTTCTAAAACAGCGTACATATATATATAGATATAGTGTTCATTTTCATAACAATCTCAAGTAGATACCAATTCAGTTTCTCCAGGAATCACCAAACTGTTAATACTGTACGAAACTATTCACACACATAGTTCCGTCACTGTTGCTTGTACGACACTTGTCTCACCTTCATTTGTTCTTTGTCCACTCAATCTTCCACATGTTAACAACTTCAACACTGCGCACCAATTTCAAGCTAGCCTAACCTTTCATCTTGCTGCACCTCAGAGCTTTGGTTTACAAGTATGTAGAGTTATTTTATTATTACTACTAATGACACCCACCCATGGAGCAAGAGACGAGGGACAGCAGCAATCACATTATTGTGATGATCTTAAACCTGCCCACAGTGGCACCATCTGGGGAGTCTTTAAAGAATAAATATTTTGTTTTTATTCTCTGATAGGTGGCAATCGTGGAACAGACGTGAACCTGGTCAGGCCACATCAGCAGACTACAAGATAACCGATGGACATCGTGTATCACAACCTGAAGACCTTACGAAGGGAAATGATCTAGAGGAAGACCGGCGAGACGGTTGAGAGACGGACTATACGAGTTCTGGAAGGGCACCATCTGGCAGAGGATAGCGTTAGACAGGCAGATTTGGAAACGACATGCTGAGGCCTTCACCCAATCATGGAACACTATGGCTGCCCAATGATGATGATGGGGGTGGCAATGCAAAGACATAATTACTACCTGTTTTGTTTAAATGCATCGATCATAAATAGATCAGACTACTGATCCACGGAAGTGAATGAACATAGAAAGAGATAACTGGACCTCAGCACCTGGGAGGAGATTCACTTGCAATGCCCCCAAACCAGTGTAAGAGATAACTGGACCTCAGCACCTGGGAGGAGATTCACTTGCAATGCCCCCAAACCAGCGTATTAATATATACATTTTATAGATCTATGCCCCTGACTGAACATCAGTTGACTTACTGTTCGGTTAAAGCTCTTGGGCACTTTGGCGACATCACATAAGATGAGTCGTATGTCAAGGTCAAGTTTCAGACACTGCTGGACGTATTCATACTCTCCAAGAGTCGAATCACTACAATACAACAGATAAATGGTCAAGAAAACAAGGTCTGTGCAAGGCGAGGTTGGACTGTAAAATCTAGATTACAATTATAATTACAGACTTGATTGTGGCACTGTCCAAGAATGTGAACATATATATTTGTCAATAAATATGAAACAGGAATAAAAATGTATTTACAATTACAAATACATTATCTTCTAAATTTGAATGTATTAACAAGGAACCATTTCCTATGAAGATTCAAAACTATATACAAATAAGTTATTTTAATTTAACATGTCAACAAATACCAAATAATGGCTGATTTTGTCTATCAAACATATACAGACTCACTTGTTGAGGTATTCCGACAAGCCGTGCACCTTGATGATATAGGCATCAGTTGAGATGCTGCCGAGATCTTCAGTGATGGTGAAGAGGACGGTGCTAATGATTTGGTCCACTGATGCATTCACTGCAAGTCAAACACCCACCGTAAATATTGTTTTCATTGTTATTCATTACAAACATAACACTATTATTTCTTGTAAAACAAAATTTCATGATTATCTACTACCTTTTTCTGTGACCAATGTTTGCATGACAAATAACTGAAGTTGCACTGTCTATCTTTTAAATACAAATTTCCAGTGATGCTCATATGCGTAATTTGTCATGAGATTTACATGTAATATCGACTGTAACAAAACAGCAGAAAAAAATAAGTTCACCATGTGACATTCCGTAATCTGTATTGCCCTTTAAATGAGCAGAACCATAAAACACTTATATAAATAAAGGTCAGTCTGCCAAATTAGATGCACAATTACATAATCTTATCTATGATATATAAAGGTGTTGGATGGTAATTGACCATTCACTGAAATGTCTGCAATTTGTAAAACAAAAACACCAGTTTTATTCCATGATGTTTAATTAATTTTAATAAGTTCAATAACTGTCCATCATTAACCTGGAAACCAGATAAATAAAACATACAAAAGTGAAAACAATATCTGTAGACAGGGAGATGAGATGAGATGAGATGGCCAAATACAACATATGTTTATTGTGTGGATTAAATGTAAGCCAGCACACTCCTAGAAGGTATCAGAAAAGAACTGTGAGCTCTATAACACATGCCAGGTAATTGACTAAGGCTTACTAAGCCTATGCTAGTCTCCCAGATATAATGTTCCAGGGCCCACATTTCAAAACACAAAGCAGTATTCATACAACCTGTAAACACTCTTTACCATTATTCTCAGAATTGCTATTATAAATTCTATACAATACTCATACTGTGTTGTCAGGAGTATTTGAATACCACACTACATGCTTAGTATCAAAGCTAGAATAACCACAAAGGTGGGGCAGGAGCAACCCATAGCTCAAACAAATAGCTAACCGGGAAGCAACTCCAGTCGCTGCAAGCAAGATCCAGTTGGTTAGAGATACACGTTGTGACCACTCCGTGAGTCCATTGCAGGTCACACGATTACCCCCCGTTTGGTGTCGTTTACTTCCCCTGGCGTAAACACCAGTTAGAAGGGATCAACAGCGTATAATGTCTCTTTGGAAAGACACAGGAAATGTGAGGTGAATTAAAATTGTCCAAGTTTCAAAATGGCGGCATGTGGAATCAAACCACCATCCACTTGGATCAACAGTTCAGCGCTCTACTGTGCACCAGGTTCTTAGCCAAAATAATGTTGTGCCAGTCTTGAATTAATTTTGTGCTCGTACAGCTTGCCTGGAAGCCATTCATGTCAAGACAGCCATTACTGGCCAGTTTAGTTTTTTTCAATGACAAAATAGTGTCATTTGAGCCATTTATTTAATTAATACTGATCCATTCGATTTGTTCGACTACCAGTTAAGCCAATGATAGTAATAAATGTGGACACCTTGGCATGGAACTATTAGTTAATCTAGTGGCCAGCTGGCCCCCTGTAAATGCCACTCATCTTATCAGTTGTAATTACCCATCTTGGCCAGTCATCTGGCAGTCTTGAAGATGTTCAGGCAGGTCTCTGGATAAGCCCCTGCATGTCAACCTTATGACCATTGGAGTCAAGGGATCAAGTGACAGAAGTGAAATGAACTTACGGTTACATGTGAAGGTGACAGGGTCTTTGAGGAACTTCGCTGTGACAATGACCTTGACCTCCATATGAGTGGTGGGGATGTTAGGCAGCTTCCGACTCATCACCAGCCCCATATTCTTCTTGACACCCCCGTGTTTGTACTGCCATGTCAGTCTGCAACCGGTGTGAATATGATGCTGACAAGCTATTGTTCTGGTTCTTTCCAGCACTCTGCAACGTTCTAATAACTGACTAGCCTGTACATATATTGTGGTTACATTGTAACGGTCTTATGAGGTCTCATTCAACAAGTCAGCCTTTTTCAGAACATTATCGCCAAGCTGACCTTTCTATGGTGACACCGAGGGGGTCACTACCAGGATGCTCGTCGTCCTCAGTTGTTCTTTTATGTCCCAATTTGAGACGGGACCGACATTAACGTTATCTCCGAGTCACGAGGGATACAAGGTCCCAATGTTGAGAGCCAGGTTTTACACCAAATATATTATGCCCGCTCGGTCCGGGTTTTGAATTCAGAGCACTGGCATGCCCTCTATGTATGTATGCATGCCCTCTATGTATGAATGCATGTATGTGTCCATCATGTGATCTGTTGCCTAGCAGAAGATCCGTCAAGCCATAAAAAAATGGATGCTGGACATGTGGTGCGTTCGTGCATTCCAGTGTTTTGTTGAAATTCTAACCACAAAGGCATTTCTTTACGACTCAAACATGACAGCTGTATGCAGGAATGTTTTATTTACGAGACGGCATGCAGCAACAGTAAAGCAATTCATGTATATCATTGTTATCAACAATAGTGACAAAAGAAGCGCTTGATGGAGGTCATGCACATCATTCTGATTGTGACGTAGGCAAACCACGACATACTTGATACATCAATTGGTGGAGCGTGATAGTGGATAAAACCATCATTAAATTAAATAGAACTGTGCTCCTATCACTTCTGCAAGAGCCATTAATACGAGTAATTTTTACAGGATTATCAAGTAGTCTATGTTTAATTTTCTTTGTATTATAATATTAATTAAAGGCACATTATTGTGTGAGATTGTAGGAAGTTGAAACCAAACAGTCTAGAGAGCTATAAACTGACTGACTTACTCTACCTGCCAGTGGAGTCCGGAGTCTTACCTTGCATCATAATCTAGTGATTCAGATATTCCAAAAATATATTAATCCTATCTGGGTTTAAAAAGCTATACCTTCCCCATGCTTCTAGCCTATTTAGAGCAGCCCCATCTTACAAAACCATCTGAAGAGCACTGCTTTTCTTTCACATGAGTTTGTGTAGTCCCAAAATATGTTAAATTATTATTATCATTACACATGTAGGGGGAGGGTTTGGTCTTCGTCACGTACTGATGTGAACATAAACTGCTGCAGTGATCCCATATAATATGTGAAGTGAAAACCGACGCTAATTGCTGGAGGGAAAAATACACACACCATGTGTATGGTGATCTGCGAAAACTTTTGAATTGACAGACCTCCCATCTCTAATGAACAATCGACACAATGGAAACAGCTCATCTACGCTCCGGTCCCGGCCAACCAACGATGGTGAAGAATAGCCATTTTGGATGGTAAAAATCGCAAGTTCCACAGCATCTATTGGTGGGGGTGGTTTGAACCAGTAATAAATGTATCGGTTTTTTGACTTTGTGAACTTATGAGACCGTAAAACAACTGAAGAACTCTTTAATCAAACACCATCTGAGTAGACCCATGTTCAGTGTTGAAGTTACTCCTGGCCTGGAGGCCAGAGACCGTCAACTTTCCTTGCAGGTTGGCAATTCTCAAACTGTGCCACATGGCAGCCATCTTTTTGGCAAACATCAAAATTTGAACTTCCAAAACTAACAATGCAAACACTGTTTACACTTTATGTTAACATGTGGACTACCAACTTTTTTACAAAGTTAAAGGTCATACTGACCACCGACTTTACAAATTTGAAGGGCCTACTGACCACCAACTTTACAAAGATGAAGGTCCTGCTGACCACCAACTTTACACAGTTGAAAGTCCTTCTGACCACTAACTTTACAAAATTTAAGGTCCTTCTGACCTTCACCTTTACAAAGATGAAGGTCCTGCTGACCACCAACTTTACACAGTTGAAGGTCCTGCTGACCACCAACTTTTCAGTTCAACTATAGAAGACAACCTACGCCCTACTACACATGTACCTTCCAACCATTTGGCAGAATGCTTGGATTTCTTCATCTGGTGTTTCTCCAGAGTCATACAGAGTCTCGTAGGTGACCTCCTGAAAAACACCTTAATTTCAGCAACTATGTATATATAATATTATGTATACACAAGATTGCATCAAATATTTCACTGATTCATTGGACGAGCTGACAGATAAGCTACGACTCTCTAGACAGGAACAAAATCGATATCCTTCAAAATTCCACAATGTAACGGAATGACAGATGAACATTAACTAGCTTACACCCACTCATGAAGCAACACATCAAGGGCAGGATTGTCAGAAAGAGCAAACTCTAGGCACTGAGGAGGAGAGCAACATTTGTGAGTGTGGCCGACAAGAAGAAGTCAAGAAGAGAATATAAAAGAGCTGTATTAATGTATACACCATTGTAACTTTCAATTAAAAACACATCACGACATAACCAGAAACAAATTGCAAAAAGTGTGTTTGAATATTTCGAGGGTCCAGGCAAACGGCAATAAATTCCAATATATGGGTGAAATTTCTGAATGGGTGAAATTTCTTAACATAAATGTATAATGAAGATTTTGGCCCTTGCTACCAGTCGTGTTGACTGTGGATTCTTATGATATTCCAATATCAAGTTTTCATTCAACCACCGAGAACGAACCACAGAAGAGAGTTTTTCTAAACAAAATGGATTTATCAACTTATATAGCACAACTCTAGTTAGAACCTATTCAAGGCGCTTTACATATAAAATAGTAATATATTAAAAAACTAATTAAATTAAATATATAACAAAATATAAAAAAACATATCTTTAAAATTATTATATATATCGTATCATATAAACAAACGATAATTAACAAAAGCTTAATGCGAAGTCAAAATTCATTATAGCAGTTAAAATAATGATTAATACAGAATGTTTTAAAGTGCTCGTAAAAGTCATTGTTGAGGCTCTTTCAGACACTCTCTGTTGTCTCACCTGCCCCTTTGAGAGATACGATGTCTGTCTTGAGAACCTCTCCTTCCCAGCCTTCTCCCTTTCATCCTCCCTCAACTGGGCTTCCTTCTTCTTCATTTGTGCCTTCCTCTCCCTCTGTTCCTCCTCGTGTTTCCTCCTCTTCCGCTCCAACACCTTCGTCAGATTGGACACCGAGAACGGGTCCATCAGCTCCGAGTTTGATCCCGTTGATTCATTGCGTGAATGACCTTTAACTGCAGCGGAGGCACTTGGTGGGTCTTCAACTGTCACATCCTGGGACGATGAAGATGATGAGAGTCGTGACGTCGCATAGACACCAGACTGTCGCAGGAGCTTCTGTGTCGACGCCGGGTCAACCACGGGGAATGGGTTTGGCGTCTCCTTCCGCTCAAACTTGTCGTATGGATTTGGGAAGAGTTCAAGAGAGTCAGTTGCATTGGTGGCATCGTCAGGTGGTGTCAACTGCTCCATAGAGTAAAGTGGATCAAAACTCTCAAGACTCAGAAACTCTTCGTGATCATAGTCGGCGGCAAACTGCATTAAATTGTCGTCAGAGTCGTAGGAGACGTCATGTGACCTTGCAACGTCTTCTGTCTGGGCATTATTCAGATTGGTGCCAGCGCTGCCTGGTCCATTGGCCTGAGGTGTGCTTGTTGGTGCAGTCACACCAATGTTGTAGAATGCATCATTGCCAAAGAAAGGTTTATCTATCACTTTGTTGTCGGTAAAAGTGCGGCCACATTGTGGATAAAATGGACCCGTTGGTGGTAATGGTGGAGCCGTGGCAACAGAACCAGTGCTGCCACGCTGTGGATATGATGGTGCAGCTGCGATAGAACCCGTGGTGTCACATGTTGGATTTACAGGTCCAGAACTGGTGCTGCCACATGGTGGATAGAATGGAACCGCCTTACCAGAACCAGTGCTGCCATATGGTGGATATGACAGAGTAGCATCCATCCCAAACGATGAACTGCTTGCAGAAAAAAGTGGTGCTGGAACCGTTCCACTCATGGAGAATGGGATAGTACTGCCACCTGGTGCATTCAACAGTACGTGCACATCTGCAGCAAAGCTAGTATGGGACGATGCCGCTCTCACAGAACAAGGCCTGGAAGTGTTCAGCGGGTCGAAGCTGCTCATGTCGAAATCATCCAGATTTGGCAAGATTGATGGCGACAGAGTTATGAGTGGTTTGTCGGTTTTGGCCTTTGGGGGTGTTGTATGGTTGGTGTGTGTGTTCTGCTGCCGAGGGGCCTGTCTTGTCAGGGTCCTTTCGTTAGGACTAACACTAGGGCGCGGGGGGACACCACTGGCAGTGGGTCCCGTTCTGCCTGGGTTTCCCATCAGGTCGACCTGGCGACTGGATGGTTGTTGGTTTGGTGGTGACACAGCCGCTTTACTCGGCCTAGGGGGTACCACAGGTACAGGCCTGGTGCTGTCATCTTTCCTCGGTGACCTCGGAGATGGTCTCGGTTTTGCAACTGGTAAATTGAGGGTTGTATTACCAACGACCTTCCCTTGTGGCCGAGGACGGGCTATTGTGTTTGCTGTGGATGATGTGGTCAAGTCTTCTGTCAAGTTGGGGTAAGAACTTGATGCGTGAAGACCCTCCGATGTCCTCTCATTTGCTACGTGCTGTGGGATGGTTTCTACGGAGTGGTACAGTTGCCGTCGACGCAATTCATCCTCTCTGGCTGTGATGAGACTAAGGGCCATAGCCTTCTCAATCGCTTCATCTTCTTCACTTAGGATAAAGTATGAACTACTCATCTTGGCCTATTCATCAGTTGACATACCTGAAATTAATGAAAATCTACATAATATGGTGTGAGAATCTTCATGATAGTTTGTACATGTATATATTATGTGACATACTGACTACATAATTTAAAAAGTCAAAATGTGCCCCAACTCTCCAAATGACTGATTGTGTACATTTATTGTTATTTGTGATCGCACCAAAACAACTTCCAGTTATGTCAACAGAAATCTGTCAATCAACAAAAAGTCATAATCTTATCAAAACTTAAAGGGAATAAAAACATCTATGGCTTGAATTCATGTTATATTACATCCTGCTATCTATTTCCATGTCCACCAAGCCAAAAACAATCAAAAAAATCTATGAATTAGAAATTCCACATTTAATGCTGTACATCCGGACATTTTCGAATATGCATATTTTTGGCGCGCTTTTCGGGATGCCGAGATGTGACGTCACTTATGACCCACACTCGCATCAGGCCGACCCTTTCCATGCATTCAGAGCATGTTTACAAGTATAGCTTTTGGGTCGAAACGAGCGTCAGAATTAGTTATTGTGCAATATTCTGATGAAATACAAACACTAGTCACCATAGAGGAACAAGCAGTTATCTTACCGTTCCACATGAATCGAATTTTATTCAAAACAATGAATGCGAATGTGCCTACAAGTCGGTAGGCGCGTTGGTTACTTGTCGTTTATTTTACAATCGGGCGACGCCGGTTCAATCCTGACAGCATGCAAACTATTGATTTTTTTTACACTTTTTTTTATTATGTTTTCACGAAGTAATATAAACCAAATCATTTAGTATACTATGATGCACTGTTTGTAAATACTTTTTATTTTTGTAGTAATTATTTATTCGCCACAAAAATGAAAATATGGTCATTATATAACGATGTTTCTAAATTTTATTTATCCAAACAAATATAATGTAATGAGTATATAATTTATTAATTGTAAATATATTGTATAGTAATATATTGTAATTATATATGTGAAAAAGATTGTGATCTGTCTGGATAAATACAATTTAGAAACATCGTTATATATAATGACCATATTTTCATTTGTGGCGAATAAATAATTACTACAAAAATATAAAAAATATTTACAAACAGTGCATCATAGTATACTAAATGATTTGGTTTATATTACTTCGTGAAAACATAAACAAAAAAGGTGTAAAGAAAATCAATAGTTTGCGTGCTGTCAGGATTGAACCGGCGTCGCCCGATTGTAAAAGAAATGCCAATAATCCAACGCGTTTACCAAGTGAGCTATCGGGGCCGGCAGACATTCGCTGACTGATTTCAGTTGTTATGATAACTTGTACAACTCCTCCTTCATACATCAATATTCTAGTGATATTATGAGATTTGACACGTTACTTTATGTAGCTGGATACGATATATGTTTGCTATGTATGTATATTGGTGTACATTATCTCCCGTTGGTTGCATTCGAGCCCAAGCTCGGCGAAACCTAGTCGACTTGTACTACAAGTTGTAGGCTCATTCGCATTCATTGTTTTGAATAAAATTGAATTCATGTGGAACCGTAAGATAACTGCTTGTTCCTCTATGGTGACTAGTGTTTGTATTACATCGGATTATTGCATAACAACTCATTCTGACGCTTGTTTCGACCCCAACATTATCCATGTAAACATGCTCTGAATGCATAGAAAGGGTCGGCCTGCTGCGAGTGTGAGTCATGTGTGACGTTAAGATACCACGTGATCGCCTAGCTCATTAAAATTTTATTTTCCGCAGGAATCGCTACACAGACGGGTTTAAAATCGAATTTATGCTACAAATGTATTTTTCTGTATTTTTTTAATGTTCTCGAATGTTACATGCAATATTAAACTTTCTGTACACATGGAAAACGGATTTTAGATAGCCTTGTTTTTATTTCCTTTAACCTTATTTCACTGATAGTACATGTACAAACCAATTTATCATAACCAAACACTATATATAATGAAACAACGTTTATTATGAATGATTTGTCACAAATATTTGATTTAGCATGTTGTCATTATAAGATCTTATTAAATTAGAAAAAAATTGGAAATTCATCACCCAAATATCTCAGCTTCTAATCGTATTTTGGTATACTACTAAAAAAATGTATGCAAGCTGGAAGAATATCATGTCAGACAGTTTTTCCGTTACTAATGATGTACGTCAAGGAGGAATTTTCTCCCTGTATCTTTTTTGTGTTTACATGGATGATCTCAGTATAATAGGTGCAGCATTAATTAATCATTTGATGTATGCTGATGATTTAGTGCTCTTGGCTCCCTCAACTATGGGTTTATCTATACTGTTGTTGGTATGTTCAGATTATGGCCTAGAACACGATATCAAATACAACAGTACCAAACGTAATGTTGTGATATTTTGCAGTAAAAAGTTCAAGGATATACACACCCCAAACTTTGTGATAAATTATTAAATATTGCCCAGAGTTAATAAATTATGTAAATATCTTGGACATGTTATATCTGAAGATCTCAGTGATGACGATGATATGGCTAGGTAGTATAAGAGAATTTATGCTTAGGGTAATGCCTTGATTTGAAAATTCTATATAATTATGTGTACTGTACCTTGTTCAAATCATACTGTACTTCATTATTAGTGCAAAATTGTATAAACCTGAATCAGTTAAAAAATTATGTGTATCATACAATAATGTGTTCAGATTATCGTGCAATGAATCAAGGAAGTGTAGTGCTAATTATATGTTTGTGTCACAGGGTTTACCCTCCTGCAAAATGTTAATCAGGAAAAATGTGTATAGGTTTATATTGGAGTGTTTAGCTAAGTCGGGCAATGCAATATTACAAAGTATTATGGATTATACACATCACCACTGTGTCATCACTGGAGAAATATGCTATATACTTATAGTTTCCAGTCATTATTTTATATTAGTTAACTTAATATTTTAGTGATCTAACTATACAGGTTTGGTATTATCATTGTATTGTAAGCGCCATAGAGCACTGCGTGATTATGGCGCTATATAAAATTCCATATCGTATTTTAGTATTATTATTATTATAGTCTAGTCTTTTATATGGATGTAATATTCCGGAATAAAGTTATTGAATTTAACTCAGTCAAAATTCAGATTCAAAGTTGTCAACAACGTCAACGACAACGTCTACACTGATGATGTCCACCTAACAGTATAACTCCGCAATAATTTCAAGATCTTTCCCATTACGTTGTGAATACACATTGAACGACTACCTTACCGATTACTACTGTTCAGTGATCATTAAATATCAACAAAACAACACTCTTCCTTTTTTAAAATTATCCGGGTAATTCCTTGTGTAGGCCGACATATTTGTTGACATACACTGGTGTATTGTGGGATTAATGACTTCAATCTCTCAAACTCAGTAGGTGTCACTTCGGTTCGTCGTCGTAGTTAAGTAGTTCCAATGTATTCGGTAGGCGGCGGACAATTTTTCATATTCTAACATTGCCTCGATTATCCAGGCGCCGGGAGGTGGCAGCATAGGCACCTCACTACGGCCTGGATTATTAAGCTCCTGCCAATGTTACCGGTAGGGAGCTTTACCCCAGATTCGGGTAGAGACGATGATTGGCTCCCAGGCCAACAGTGAAATAACAAATTAAATACCCAGGGGTCAATTATTGGACCCCTTTTATTTTTCATTTATACAAACCACATAGCCAATGATACTACATTATTCAATACAATAGTAATATAAATATGCTGATGATATTACCTTAACTAGCAATCTAAATGTTTTAACGATATGAATGATAGCAACACCAGTCAAATAATAATAATTTTTATTTCATACATGCTTATTTGAGACAAAAGTCCATATGTATACATAAAATACAAGTAAATAAAAATACAACGATATCTAAACACATACATGGAATAAAAATATATGGTTATAATTCTAAGTGGTGAAGATGATGACGCAGAAGGCGTCATCATCTTCACCACCATCACCGATGATGAGTTACAGGGGGGCTGACGTCTCGCCCGATGACGCGGAGGGCAGTTATTTACTCGTGGCTGACGTCACGCCCGATGACGGTGACCGTCGGCTTTTTCGAGATTTCTACAATAAACTTGTTTTTTTTTACGATATCATAAATACAATAGGGGTTTATTGTGCAATAACATACACAAGATAATTTTCCTTTTGTTGAGAGTAGAAATAGGTTTGTTAACTTAATTAAGTAAATAAATTAACTTAATTAAGTAAATACAAGTAATACAAATAGGAAAGTAGTTCATAACTTGGATCCTGAAAGATGAATTCTCAAAGAATTCAAATAAATAAAGATAGAATGTAGAAAAACTCTACCATATTTTACGATGTTGTCGTAGTCAATATGTTCAGTTGGCATGTACGCTGAATAGAGACGTGGTCGGTGATAATACCTGACATGTTCAAACATTACTCACCGTAGTGGGTTTGGTCACCGACGACGGCGTTGAGCAGCAGGAGACATGCGCTCCTTTTCGTGACGCTGGGATCAAAATCAATTTACTTTTACGCATGGTAAACAAAACATATAGAGACGGGATTTATAGCAGCGCCTGAAATGAATACAAGTTTACTTTTAATAATGTTATATAAAAATATAAAGAGATGGCATTTATTGTAAGACCTGAAATATTTAAACAAATTAACATTATTTCTTCAATGCGGTCTTTCAGCTGCTGCTGCTTGTCTAACTTCCTCTGGCATTAGCCCTTCTTGGTGTGACGCTGCCAATTAGTCTTTATTGTGAAGGTGCTACTGCACATGCAGCATGCAAAGTGCGGTAGCACCTTCTGCGATGTCGCGGTGGCTGTCGGGGCTGGCAAAGATGTCGCACTGGCTGGTGGTGCCGACGGCGCTGTCGCGGTGGCTGGTGGGGATGGCTGTCTCTTAGGAGGCAAGGGCCCATTGATAAATTTCTACAACAATAATTAAACATTACGGACTCTATGGTAGGAAAACATCTAACCAAAAGTCATGTAACATGCCCTATGGCGACCAGAAGTCGATAGGAAGACGATAAGTATATGGAGACAATGTTTCGATAGGAAGCTGGTGGGAGCGGCTATGTTGACAGGAAGTATGTGGGAGCGCCATTTTGACGGACGTGCGTAGGGACCCGCTATATTAGCGGAAGAAAACATAGACAGGGTCGCTATTTTGACGGAAGTGCGCAGGGGAGACGCCTTTTAGCGGAAGGAAAGATAAACAGGACGCCATTTTGACGGACGTGCGTAGAGGAGACGACATTTTAGCGGAAGACGTCTTTTTAGGGGAAATAAACATAAACAGGACGCCATCTAAGCGGAAATAAACATAGACCGGGACGTCATTTTGATGGAAGTATATAGGGATACGTCTTTTTGGGGGGAAATGAGTAGGAAGCGCAATTTTGACGGGAAGTACATAGGGTGCCAGCTTTTTCGTGGGAAGAAGATAGGAGCCACCATTTTAGGCGAACGTGTATGGTTACGCAATATAAAGTTTATCTCTCCATCAGCGCATCCAATTTCACCTCCTCCCTTGTCCGTCCCGGGCCCACACAACGGCCGCGAGCGACGTGACGCTTCCAGTTGTTGTGACACAAAGGAAACCTAAAACATGGACGAAAGTTCAAACTAGTAAGCCGGTCGTAACAATGATCGCTGCGGTAAATTGCCAGCTCACCAAAAAGTGATGTGCTCAGCACGTGAGGCTGCCTAGCTGTTTCAAGTGCAAAAAGGTGGGACATTTTGGTGCAATGTGTCGATCAACGAAATCGGTTGATACAGTTATCAAAAATGCCGAGTTGGATATCGCTTTCCTTCGAGAAATGGATCAAGTTAACAAACGATGGCTACTGTTGCTCTTGAGGCAGTACAGACACAAGCTCGGACGGAGGTCAAGTTCAAGTTAGACAGGCGTGGACGTAACAGTAATTTTGGAGGAAGACTACGAGAGTCGAGGTAAACCAAAACTTTATGAATCAATAAAGACACTGTTGGGTGGCAAACGAAACAGTCCAAAAACCCTCTAGACAATTTTGTGGTAAATTGTCACGAAACGAAATCATGATAGAAGAGGAAATAATTTACGTCCTTAAGGGTCAAAAGCGGTCATTGCTTGGTCGGCGAGCTTGCGAAACTCTCGAACTTGTCAGACGAATGGCCGTAGATAGGGTGGAGACTGCAGAGATCTACAAGAGGAACTAGCCAAAGTTGTTTGACGGTTAGGGGAAAATAACAGGACAATACAAGATCAATATACGAACTGATGCTCAACTGTTGCCATCTTAACACCAAGACGAGTGTCGATACCACTGCTGGAGACAGCCAATAAAGAATTTCAACGAATGGAAGATCTCAGTGTTATTCGAAAGGTTGAAAACCCAACAGAATGGTGTGCAGGCATGGTTGTGATAGCGAAACGTAAAGGTGTTCTGCTTCCGGATGGTGTCGATAAGGACCAACAATCAACAAGTGGTGAACAGACACAAATACACACAAAAAATACGCATCTGCGTCGACCTAACGAAATTGAATGAAAGTGTGCAAAGAGAAAAACACGACCTGCCATCAGTCGACCAAACTATGGGTAGACTGGCAGAAGCAAAAGTGTCAACGAAACTAGATATAAACTCTGGATTCTGGCAGATACCGCTCTCGCCTAGTTCAGAAAAACTTACCATATTAGTCAATCCATTCGACAGATACTGCTTTCGAAGGTTACTTTTGGGATTAAGTCAGCACCTGAGTATTTCCAGAAGAGGATGAACGGAATGCTCCACGATCTCCCAGGCGTACTTTCATGATGGACGACATCATCATCTTTGGAGACTGTTGTGAAGAGCATGACGCAAAGGTAAAAGCTGATCTCAAACGTCTGGAAGAAAACGGCGTGACGTTGAACTTTGGAAAGTGTGACTTCTCGAAATGCAGCGTTTCGTACATGGGCCACATAGTTTCTGCCCAGAGGATTGAGGCTGACCCAGCCAAAGTGCAGGCGATAATGGACAACGAACAGCCTACCAACGTTGGTCACATACGGCGCTTCCTTGGCATGTCAAATCAGCTTGGACTGTTTTAGTCGATGCTGTCAACCATCACGAAGTAGATAATATCTACTGGTGATCCCTCGTCTACCCACTTAATGATATATTCCAAAAACAACATATTTGTTATGCATGAATTCGGTTTTAGAAACCCATGTTGAGATGGGTTTATTAAGTTATGTTTAACAAGAAAATCCACCATATGATCTTTAATTAGTCATTCTAATAATTTGCAAATCACCGAAGTTAAACGCACTGGTCTGTAGTTCTCTGACTAGTTTCTCGAACCCTTTTTAAATAACGGTATGATGTTTGCTTCTTTACATTCTAAAGGAACCACTCCCTTCTTTAATCACAAGTTGAAACAGTTGCCAGCGATATGCTAATTTGTTCAACAATTTCCAATAATAGTTTGGGTGAAATCCAATCCGCTCCAAGTGATTTATTATCCTTCATTGCCCTTATTTTCTTAGCTACTTTTTCCGGGGTTACAATTAACTGTCCTAACTAGTCTGATTCCGCCCCTTGAACTTAGCCTCTGGTACTGACAGTGAATTGATATAATCCCTGGTAAACACCGAACTAATGTACTATTTCAGGTCTTCTGTCATTGACAACTTCCCTCACATTATATTTCCAGCACTATCTTCTAGAGCACCGACCTTATTAAAGTAGTTTCTGTTTCCTCCGAACATATCCAAAAGTACTCTTGCTGTCATGTTTTATATTACAAGTTAATTTTTGTTCTTAGCTTCTATTTGAATTTATAATTTTAGTTGTACTTTTGTTAAGTGCTACTTTATACATGTTGTTGTCTTCATCATTTCCAGTGCGTCTATATGACTTCCACATCATATGATTTTACTTAATTTTTCTAATGGTTTCTTTCAATAAGTGTTTATTTCTGGAACGTGTCCCCGTTTTTTCCATGGAGTAAATTTATCGATGATGTACTAAATTTCACTCGTTTAGATATTCCAGCAATCTGTCTTATTCTTAAGTGTGTTATTCCATTCTCTCGTTGGTAAATAGTTCTGCATGTCCTGGTATTTGCCTTTGTGGAAGGATATCCTGCACTACGTTTTATCTTTCCTTTCTGATTTTACTTTAATGGCAAAATGTATCTGGTTGTGATCACTACTCCCAAGTGACTCACATATCTTGACGTTGTCAACTAATTCATTCTGTGAGGACAAAACTAAGTCTAACACATTCTCTCCCCTGGTTGGTTCTAGCACATGTTGAAAAAGGAAACTATCTTACACTAAAATTAAAAAATTGTGGCCCTTACTCCCTGTACTCTGTACGCATTTCCATACTATATGTCCATGGTTAAAATTCCCCATAATAATACAATCCCGTTTGCTCACTTTCCTTATAGCGTTTTGTGCTTTTTTATTTTCTTCTATGCTTATGTTTGGACTTCCATAAACTATCCCAACTGTTAACGTTGAGTTTCCTGTAACTATGTCACACCAAACAACTTCTTCGCAATCTCCTTCTCTTTCTAATTTTATTTCATAAGCCTGGATAGATTCTTTAATGTATAAAATAACACAACCTCCCCTTCTTCCTTGTCTGTCTTTCCTAAACATTACATAGCCTGTCAGTCCCAATTCGGTATCTGATATGTCGGTGGTGGCCCATGATTCGGTTATACCTATTATGTGAGGGTCAATATCTTCTACCATAATGTTTAGATCACTTCTTTTGTTTACTATGCTCCTTGCATTTAAACAGACGCATTTATATCCAGCTTCAGAACAGTTTTCCATGTTGTTCTTTGCTAATTTAGTTGTGCTGTCTTTATGCCTCTCGTTTCAGGCTTCTCTGTGAATCCCCTCTGGGCATCTAGTTTAAATAAATGCAACCTGTCCCACTGTCGACAGATCGCAGCAGGTTTTCTGAGAAAACTGCAGTCCCTTTTCCACTTAGATGGAGACCGTCTCTCATGTACATGTCTTCCCTCCCAACAAAGTATCCCCATGAATCTTTGAATCCCACCCCCACTTCAACACACATCTGCTCAACTAGTGCATTGATTGCCATCCTCTTGCGGTTAGTATATGTTTCCCCCCTTCCTCCCATTACTGGCAAAATTCCTGAGACAACAATCTGTTCTACCTTTGTCTGCTTTAACTTTCTGACTAACTCTCTGTATTTCTGGACTATTCCGGTTGTCCCCTCCCTATATATATATATGTGTGTATGTGTGTGTGTGTGTGTGTGTGTGTGTGTGTGTGTGTGTGTGTGTGTGTGTGTGTGTGTGTGTGTGTGTGTGTGTGTGTGTGTGTGTGTGTGTGCTTGTGCGTGGGAGCAAACGTCAGAAAGAAATCGTCCATGACCCTGGTCGCTACACCACCCCGTGTCAAGAGATCAGAACACCCGAACAATTCTTCAATGTCCCACAAGAAAGACCACACGGATTTCTCCATGCTAAAAACAATAACTCGTTGTTATTTGACGTTGACTTTTCCCGGTTATTGACATTGTCACGGATTAGCGAGGTCTCCGTACATTAGATGGCTCAGTCTAGTAGGGTTCTTATATATCAAGGTCAACGCATATGAGAAAGAACGGTTATCGTGAACAAGCAACAAAGAACGAGGACAATTTAATAAACATTACTATAAGATATCTTCCATTTGGAAAATATTTCGATTAACAAAAATAAACAGAATAAAGAAATCCCGTAACCAAATCTTAATAGAACATAATAAACAATAATACTGAATCTTTCAATTATCAAATTCCACTTCCTTTCTAAGGTGGATGATACCACTATACGACCAAACACTAGGCGCCATGTGTTATCTAAGAATAACTCCCATAATATAAATACACAGTATAAGCTAGTCCTCGCGGACTCTCATTACAGTAATCTGTTACAACACACACACACACACACACACACACACACACACACACACACACACACACACACACACACACACACACACACACACACACACACACACACACACACACACACACACACACACACACACACACACACACACATACACACACATATATATATATATATACATATATATATATATATGTGAATACTTCAAGGGTAATAATACCTCACTTCAAAACCACAGATAACTACTAATCATAATACAGCAATAATAGATATGTTCAATCAGAAAATAGACAATTACACTGGGCTAGTCCCATCTCGAATATATACGAACGTTTGTTGAAGTCAACACGCCGAGCTCAAAACACAATTAGAACGGTGTATCTCGGCCACACGAGTGATGATGCCGGGCACTTGACGATTGCCGTCGCACGCCGCGAATTCTCGAGTCGCGTCCGTTCAATGATCGCAAACGATTGCGAAGTCAGTTGAATACGTTCAACTGAAAGACGAAGCCGGGCAGTAGACGCTTACCGCCGGCCGCTACGAATTCGATCGAGAGGTCTTGCCCTGTCGCAAACGATCGTATGATGGCCGAGAAGGGCCATCGCGTTTTTGTGTGGCAATCTGCAGCGCCATGGGGCGATGACGCGATGCGCGATGCGATGGGCGATGCGATGAGCGATGCGCGATGCGATGGGCGATGCGATGGACGATGCGCGATGCGATGCGCGATGCGATGGACGATGCGCGATGCGATGGGCGATGCGATGCGCGATGCGATGCGCGATGCGCGATGCGATGCGCGATGCGATGCGCGATGCGATATGCGATGCGCGATGCGATACGCGATGCGATGCGCGATGCGATGCGCGATGCGATACGCGATGCGCGATGCGATGCGCGATGCGATACGCGATGCGCGATGCGATGCGATGCGATGCGCGATGCGATGCGCGATGCGATGCGCGATGCGATGCGCGATGCGATGCGCGATGCGATACGCGATGCGATGCGCGATGCGATGCGCGATGCGATGGTATACATTATAAAGGTGCCGCAATGAGCATGCGTACGCCGAAAACGAGACTTAGGCAGCCATTTTTATTTATTTGTATTAAGCACATTTCTTTTTGTGTTCAGAGCATGTGATGATGGCTGATGACGCTGACTGTACGTATACGGTTACACATCTAGTTATTGTGCACAAAAGATTATGTGATTGTACTTCTAAATATTGTCTCGGACATCTACTGGGATTGAATTTAGCCAAACAAAAACGGATGCCAGGCAGGCAGCTTCTTCGCAAAAACTAGACATGGGACTGAAATAGGTTACTTTATAAAATGAAATATGTACCTATTCAACATTTTATTTGTTAAATAATTATTGTTTCCATCTGGATATCCCTGATCGCAAATATAAACACTATTTTGTGTGCCTGCAGACACGATGAACCAGGGATGGTTAAGGTATTTCTCAGTTTAACATTAACCAACAGTTTTGAAGCCTATTTGTTTATATTTATTAATTAATGACATAATATCTGTTCAGAATGCAAACATGTTATTTATGCCTTATATAAATTAAAATATAAACTTTTCATAATTTATGCTTCTTGATTTATTCCTCGGTCCCCAATATTTCCATATCTGGAAGAAACTGACACATATTCCGTGAGACGATCTTCGATACAAATGCAGTGATGTTTAAATTATTACTTAATCTGGGTTCCGTAGTAGCACATAAAAGCAGCGTTGCGCCTAAATACAAGTATGAATAACGCGGTGTCAATAAATAGGACCGCTCAAATCAGGCTACCAGCGCTATTGGACCACGTAATAAACAGCCGAAATTAACAGGAAGTTAACTTGTAGTAGGTCTACTATGAGGTGCACGGTGCGCGCGGTGCGTCTACAATTCGATTCACTTAGGGGTCATCTCAGAACGTCGATGTCCGATATCAGACGAAATTACTTTCATCTTGCCTCAGCCCCCCCACCCAATTTTTTTAACATTAATATGATGATACCAGTATAATTAAGAGTGTCGGTCGATGTCCGATGCCAAATAAAACTGCCTCAGACCCCAGTCCCCCAAACAAAAATAATTTCGCTTGACATCGGACATCGATGTTCCGAGATGATCCCTTAGCAAAAATGAAACTACACTCTAGGAACAACGATTCGCTACCTCGTTTGTGCATTTTATATGTAGTTTTGGTAAAATAATTAGAGACAATACTATTTTAGTTTACGATTTAGATATTTTATTATAAACTAAAGACACTCAAGTTTAGTAGGGTCTAACTGATTATATATATATGTGTGTGTGTGTGTGTGTGTGTGTGTGTGTGTGTGTGTGTGTGTGTGTGTGTGTGTGTGTGTGTGTGTGTGTGTGTGTGTGTTGTTTTATTTATGTAAGGCATAATGAACATGATATGTACACCTATGAAAATATATGATTTCATTAATGAATAAATATTCAAGAAATGTATAGTTCAAAGCCCACGGTTAATGTTCAACTGAAAAATGCCATCAAACATCCCTGTTTTTCATGTGTGGAGGTACATAAATTATCGTTTATATTTTCGATCAAGGATATTCAGATGAAACCAAAAATGAAATGGGGAGTGGTAGAAGAGATACACACCTCATGCTATGAAGTAATTCTTTTTTGGTGTCTTGTTTTGGTGATAGAACCTAGATTACATTCTTTAAAGTGCTTGCCCGCATGCCCCCATTTATCTTAGTCTAAACTTAATCGCATTAGGCTTCTATCATAATATTTAGAAGTACAATCACATAATCTTTTGTGCACAATAACTAGATGTGTAACCGTATACGCACACTTAAAGTCATCAAACATGGACACATACGTTGAACATAAAAGGCATCTAGTGTTGCCTAAGATCACGAATTTGTTCAAGCCCAGACAACAAAGCCAAACCCAAAACACTGGCGTCGGAACATGGTGGATATTTGGTGGGTTGAGGCTCTCCAAAACCTCGATTTGCATTCCCCCTCTTGCGGCTCACCAAAACAGCAACATTAAGGCTCTCCAAAATCACAATTTGCACACCCATTGAGGCTCGCCAAAATAACTCCATCTTCAGGCTCTTCAAAAACCTCGATTTACACCCCCCAAATATCTACATTGAGGCTCTCCACAAGCATGAATTTGAACTCCTCATATATCCCTGTCTGTCAGGGGTGAAACTGGCCTCGATTCCTATGCTCGATGTCTGATTTTTTTGTAATTTCTCTCGCTGATCCTGCACAGCTCTCTCCACCAGATCATTCGCTCTCGTTTTCCACCTTTCTCCCAATCCTTCAAAATCTCTTTTTCCATAGTTTTCCCATCGCAGTCTAGTTCTTCCTCGCCTCCTTTTCCCTTCCCGTCTCTGTACATCTGCTCTCTTTGCCATCCGTTCTTTTCCCATTTTCTCTACAAGCCCTGCCCATCTTAGTTGACTCATGCTTATGCTTGTTCAGAAACAATTGTGTCGACATCAAAGACACAACCACATGCGCAACTACGACCAGACGATGTAAATAAGTGGCATCATTCTAGTCCACTGCTGCAATTTTGGGAGGTGGTGCTGTTCTAATTATAGCTCCTGACCCAGGGATTATTGTCTCCACAGACGCACCGACTTTGACACATTATGTAATCCACTTGCCAGACAAGAGATACAATTAACCAAAAGTGCTACTTAACCCCCACTTTAGTGCATCGGCACTTCCAGGTGTAAATTACAATTTTGATATACTCGTTTGTGCTGAATCATATAGAAAACGACATTGCTCTCTAGTCTAAAAAATTCAGTTGTGTTACAGCCGTGTAACATAGCTGTTAAGGTGTATCAGAATGGGACGAGGAAAGGCGAATGTGTTTTTGGAGGACAATCGTTCAGATGGGATCACCTTGATGATATGTCGTAAGACATGTTGTTGTTGTCTATGGAAGTTCCCATAGAAACCAAGAGTATACACATCAACAGTAAAAATATTGAATGAGTATTGGTTTACATTATTTATTCATTGTAAATACGGAGAAATTACATTATCACATAAGTATGTACGGTATCAGCGGTATGCATGGTCATAGTAATTAGCATCACACGTTTTGCTTTCGTAACATCACATGTCAATTATATATATATATATATATATATATATACACTTCTGAAACACCGTGCTTCTTTGTGCATATTCGTTAAATTTGTTTGCACCGCACGTTTTAAGAGAAATCATTAACACAGAGTATAGTTGGCACTGATCAAAAACGAACGAGCGTAAGGCGCACAAGCGATACGGTCATCCGAGGAAAACCAGACCTGCTGTATTTCTTGCCAGAGATTTATGTTAACGTAGTATTTAAATTAATGTACATTAATGCTATGTAATTTGCACACATACGTATAAGGCATTTCAAGTTTATTGTGCATATTTGACGTACGTATTTAATAATTGCATTCATCCCAAAGATCCTAGCGGAGCGATAGGAACCTTTTTCAGAATCACAACAGTACCATTAAGCAAACCGATGTATGTACATCATTACAGTATGTAAAATAAAGTGAATATAGTCTATGTTATTAAAACATGCAAAATAGGAGTGAGAGTACATTATGAACAATTAGCATACGGTGAGAAAATTATATTTACAAATGAATTGTAAAGTAGAAAATTAGCTCACCTTATTAAACATAGGATACTATAATATTTTTTTTGCAAACAACCTCTGTTTAGTTTTAGACAAGGTTATTGTTCTACAGACAGCATCGATTTAAGGAATGTTTTTAAACACAAACATTGATATTGATAATATAGTTGTTGTCTTCCCTAAGTTTGATTGAAACATTTGTACTGTTATACAATGTATGTTATAACATTTTACTAGCTTGTGTAAAACGCTATATCTACTGTAGACTACAAAGTCGAAGACGACAAGGAAGACATCAGACACATGAAGAGGATGTGCAGGAAACCCCGTGATTGAGGCTGTAGCGGCGTAACCACTGAGCTAGTCTTCCAGGGACTTGCACCACGTGTCACTGCTGAAACGCAATACATGTCATAAGTGGCGAACTTTAACTCGTAAACATGACACAGATAACAATACAGACATTTTCATGCGGTATTTCAAATCCGCGTTGACAAAAAGATTTAAAAAATATTTTTAAAATAATCATACATTTAACATGCGCTTTCTTAGCAATTGTTTGTGATCGTTTCAGCCTGTTTAATTACAAATTGGTTGTCTAAAGAAAATGTGTTGGCCGTTGCACATGGTAGAATGAGAAACCAATTGTCCTTCCGGTATTTAACTGCAAATCGTTAACCAATAATTATAGGACATGCCATGTGGATCTACTGCATGTACCGATTTCTAAAACCAACGTATTATATAAAACCATTAGACGTCGAGGTGTTAAGCTATGGAACTATATAGCAACAACAGTGGATTGTATATATGCACTTGCAACGTCTAAGGGTCAAGAGATTTTTGTGAGTAAATAATGTTAGTGACTTATATAACTAACATTCATTGTTGCATTCAAATGCGTGTATTCATGACAATAGTATTGCTGTGATTTGTGTTGCTGATTTCTTTTCTTCAATTGCACAATCTGTTTCTTCTTGTTCTTCTTTTTATGAAATTATTTTACGTGGAATTACACGACTTCGTGCCGCATGCTATATTGTACAGCATCGTAAATCGCTGCGATTGACAGGCAGTTACACTGTAGCGTATCTACGGTTTGATAGACTGTGCCTCAGCTATTCGATTCACATAACTAAAAAGAAACAATTAAGCTGTAGACAGAAAGAAAGACATGTGACGCAAATGACGATTAAATTCAGTGTTTTCGACGATTTAATGTACATGCTTCTTGTTAAACCGAATATTGTAGCTATTTATAATAACTGAAACATAAACTTGGACACAAATGAACGGCATTTGCAATAAGCGAAAGTTGAAAAAAGTTGTCGTCTCTTCCCATGTATTCAAAACAAGTTTTATATTTTCTACCAAGGATATCCAGACGGAAATAATAAAAAAAACTGCAATTTGAGCGGAAAAAGAAGTACATAATTTTATATGTCATGTTATGAAATGTGTTTGACCCAGACTTTCGTCACAACAGTTAGAAGTACGAACACAACAAATTGTGTGCGCAAACCAAATATATATGTAACCGTATACGTACAGTCAGCATCATCAGCCATCATCACATGCTCTGAACACAAAAAGGAATACGTTTAATAAAATACAAATGGCTGCAAAAGTCTCGTTTTCGAAGTACGCATGCTCATTACGGCATCTTTATAATTTATACCATCGCATCGCGCATCGCATCGCGCATCGCATCGCGCATCGCATCGCGCATCGCATCGCGTATCGCATCGCGCATCGCATCGCATCGCGCATCGCATCGCGCATCGCATCGCGCATCGCGTATCGCATCGCGCATCGCATCGCATCGCGCATCGCGTATCGCATCGCGCATCGCATCGCGCATCGCGTATCGCATCGCGCATCGCATCGCGCATCGCATCGCGTATCGCATCGCGCATCGCGTATCGCATCGCGCATCGCGCATCGCATCGCCCATCGCATCGCGCATCGCGCATCGCCCATCGCATCGCGCATCGCATCGCGCATCGTCCATCGCATCGCGCATCGCATCGCGCATCGCATCGCGCATCGTCCATCGCATCGCCCATCGCATCGCGCATCGCTCATCGCATCGCTCATCGCATCGCCCATCGCATCGCGCATCGCGTCATCGCTCCATGGCGCTGCAGGTTGCCACACAAAAACGCGATGGCCCTTCTCGGCCATCATACGATCGAGAAGTCGGATGAACGGGTTCGCGAGAATGACGAAGTCTGGCAGTATACGTTTACCGCCGGCCGCTACGAGTCGCATTCGGTCAAGCTTTCTGACGATGTCGCTGTGAGACCGCTGTTCGAGCATGGCCCGAGCTGGGTGAGCGCGTCGCGATTATCGCTCATCGACGCAAATACGTTGGGGCCGACCGGAACGTTGTCTCATTATACTGCTGACCTGGCGGCATGGATTCTTCGAAGTTCGATCGAACAGTCACTCTGGACACTGAATATTACACACACACACACAAGCTTGGGAACGTAACCCACGTTAACGATTCCCACCACACTTTACGACTTGACTTGCCATTCTCTTGGCAGCAGGGCAACCTGTCTCGTTCAACCCTGGATCTGTCCCAGTCCTTCGCCAGCGCCCAGATGATGAAATGCGTACAACATATATTTATATAAGCGGACCTAATTACACATCATATGACAGGTTTCCATCATTTCTATTGGCTAATGCAATATACAATTCAAACTAGGCCTTGTGGAACACCCTCTAAGATTACAGTTAATCCACCTGCTGGCCTAGAAACGCTAGCAACAGAATACCACGCCCCACTGAGCGCATCTGCAACCGAGTTGCTGTAATTACGTAACTAAGGCGGTTGGTTAACAATATGTCTATCTACTGGCTTGACCTTCCTCATTTATAAAATTAAACCTCAGGAAAGTAGATTTAAACATCCAGAAATAGCAGAAATGCTACAGACATCTAAGTTGACATTCACGGTCACGAACACAACATCAGATATTTGGATTTTACAAGCACATGAACAGACCAAAAACAGCGATGCAATTGAAACATATGTTGTCGAGTGCTGGAAACAACTAGAAATAGATATGCGTTTCATTATCGTTCACATTTGACATGAAAGCTTCAAAATTTACTCCGCCGGATGTCACCTATCTTTCATGGCCACACACATGTAATGATATGCACATCATTATGGCTAGCTGCAGATTAGCTGCAGCTCAGTTCGTTGGACCTAGTTAGAGAGGCTGGTGTTTCAGACATAAAGCATAAACGTTTCTTATTAATCCGTGTTCTGTGTTACACGCTACCCGAACAAACACAGTAACATGACATGGCGGCAGCGGTGAGATCGTGAATGTATAGCATATCATAGCCTATCAGATGTAGCCTTGGCGAAGTTTTGAAGAACATTGCGAAACATTGCGAACGATTTCACGCACCAAAAATGGCGCATCGGCTATGAACTGTCATTCTCGATAACCGTGTCAAAGGTCACGTCAGGCGCTGTGTACACTCGCAGGCCTAGAACATTCGTAAAAACACCTACGCTGATCTGTAAGCTAGTCATGACTCAAAACAATAGTCAGACAGCTGTATACGATTATTATGTAAGCTTAGACTCGTAAAAGCAGTCATACAGCTACACATCGACATTGCCACTCAACAACAACAACGTCAGCGAGAACGTCAACGCGATAGCCAATAGCAACATGGACCACGTACCACGAATGGACTGGTCAGTGCCGAATCCGGCCGACACTTTCAAACTGTTCAAACAGAGAATTGAGTTGTACTTCAAGGCTAAACGCATCGAGACCGCAGATCAAGTTGTCCACATTTTGCTTCAAGTTGGCGATGACGGTTTGCGACGCTACAACTCTTGGACACTATCCGAAGAGGACAAGAAAGATCCCAAGAAGATATTCGCAGCATTTGAAGAGCAGCTTGAGCCACCGGAAAACTACCGGATCAGTCGTCTGAAACTGACGCACTACAGACAGACGCGCGAAGAAGGATTGGACGATTTCATCAACAGGTGCAAGCTACAAGCTTTAAAGTGCGATTTTGTTGACGACGAATTGAATGAACGTTTAATTGAGCTGATCATAGCAAGCACACCAATCGCAGACTTTCAAAAAGAGCTGCTGAACAAGCCAAAAGGCATGAAGCTTCACGAGGCAATAGCCCTTGGACGAAGTTACGAAGCATCGGCAACGCACGTCAAACAACTACAGCAATTGCATAGCGACGGTCGAGCACAGCAGATGGATGTCATCCGAGACAAGCGGGACACATGCTGCAAATACTGTGGTCGAAGTCACCCATACGGAAAGCAGTACTGTCCAGCTAAAAACGACACTTGTAATGCGTGCCAGAAGCGTGGGCATTGGCAAAAGTGTTGTTTGACAACAAAGCATGAACAACTAGCTACGAACTCTTCCGCTAGGGGACGTTACCCTCCACAGCAAACAACAGACTCGTTCGGTAGAGGGCAGCACCGTATAATACAACCCCAAAAACGTTATGAGACGCACCGCCAAACGCCCGACGTACATCGTCCTGACAGACGCAATCAACGACTTCACACAGTAGATGAACAATGCGACTACGATGACAGCAGGTCACAAGCAAATGAATTTTCATTCAATGTAGTCCACACTTCAAATTCAAACAGGAATGAGGCATATGCTACTCTGAAGATTCAGCTATGCAACAGGCCAGGCATGCACAACTTCACGCTGAAAGTCGACACAGGCGCACAGGCAAACACTATGCCTTTCCGCACGTTCAGAGACATGTTTCCAGAACAACTCGACACAGTTGGAAATCCTCGTGTAGACTGCCTACAGCCAACAGATAGCATTCTAACAGCGTATAACGGAACCGCTATCACATGCAGAGGCACTGTTGACATCAACTGCTCCTACGACGAACGAGAATGGAGAAAGACGAAGTTCTTCGTGGTCGACGTGCCAGGACCCGCAATCCTCGGGTTATCCACATGCGAAGACCTACACGTCGTCACAATGCACTGCGCATTGAGCAACGAGACGCCTCATCCGCATAAGATTGACAACATCGGAGACTTAATGAAGCAATATCCACAACAATTTGATCGGATCGGTGAGCTACAGAAGACGCACAATCTGATGGTCGATCCGAACGTTCCTAGTCGCATCGACCCACCACGCAGAACTCCTATCGCTCTTAGAGACAAAATAAAATCAGAACTGGACAAAATGGTCGACCAACAAGTCATTCGCGTCATCGAAGAACCAACCGATTGGGTCAGTTCATTGACGTATGTCACCAAACGAGACGGCAGCATCCGTGTGTGCCTCGACCCGCGTCAGCTAAACAAAGCGCTGATTCGTCCTCGACACCAAACGCCAACGTTGGACGAACTCAATCATAAGTTTGCGAACGCCAAGTTCTTCTCCAAACTCGACGCAAAGGCAGGATACTGGTCGATTAAACTAGACGATGAGAGCCAGAAGCTTACGACGTTCCAGACGCCATTCGGGAGATACTGCTTTTTGAGACTGCCATTCGGACTCTCGGTGAGCCAGGACATATTCCAACTGGAAATGGACCGAATACTCGAAAAGTGCACTGGGGTTTGCGGGATAGCAGATGATTTCGTGGTGTACGGCGCAACCGAACTCGATCACGACCGCAACCTGCAGCAGTTCATGTGCATCGCTAAGCAGCATGGTCTAGCACTCAACTCAGCAAAGTGTAACATCAAGTGCAACAAAGTATCATTCTTTGGTCAACTTTACACCAGCGAGGGAATCAAGCCAGATCCTCAAAAAGTGAATGACCTCAGGGCAATGCCTGTACCGACAACAAAAGCCGAACTACAACAATTCCTGGGCTTCATCACGTATCTCTCACGTTTCGTGATAGCATTCAGCGCCAAATCTGCGGTGCTGAGAGAGCTGCTACGTCAAGACTCGGACTTTGTGTGGGAAGCGCATCACCAACAAGCGTTCCTTGACATGAAGAACGAAGTATCGGAGAACTCTTTGCTACAATACTATGATCCGCGTAAACCGGCATTCCTCCAGTGTGGTGCGAGTTTGAAAGGTATTGGAGCTGCACTCCTGCAACCAGACTCAGATGACGAGCTCAGACCCGTCGCGTACGCGAGCAAAAGTCTCATGACTACCGAGCAGCGATACGCATGCATCGAGCGTGAACTATTGTCGATCGTATTCGGAATGCAACGATTCCATACGTACTTGTACGGACGAGATTTCAACGTCATCACCGACCGCTCGTGATGATCACCGATAAACCCATCGCATCAGCTCCGCCAAGACTGCAACGAATGTTGATCAAGTTGCATGGGTACAACTTCACGATGACGCACCGACCCGGTTCACAAAACCAACTCGCAGATGGTTTGTCGCGATTACCTAGTCCACACAACGCCACACCCATCGACCTTGATATGCGAGTAGATCTTGTTCGTTTTTCAACGGAACGATTGGATCAAGTCAGGCGTGACACATCACTGGACGCAGTACTGAACCAGCTCTTGGAAACAATCGTGGCAGGCTGGCCAGAAGACGTCAAGGATCTACCTACAGACATTCGATCGTTTTGGAGTTTCGGAGACCAACTGTCTGTTGAGAATGGTCTGGTCCTGAAAGGCCAACAACTCGTCATTCCACGAACACAACAGCCTGAGATCCTGCGACAACTACACACCGCTCATCTCGGCAGAGAGAAGACCAAGTTGCTGGCAAGAGACACGGTGTACTGGTTGAACATCAATAAAGACATTGATCGACTTGTGCAAACATGTAACGTATGCCAAGAACACCAGTCATCGCAGACACCAGAACCTTTGCTGCAACACGATATTCCATCCAAGCCGTGGAGCGTGTTGGGGACTGACCTGTTTGAGTTTGAAGGGCACCAGTGGTTGATAATCGCTGATTACTACACCAAGTACCCCATCATCAGACAACTACCAAACCCGTCTCCAAGTCATGTCGTGGTGAATGCCACAAAACAGATCTTTGCCGAGTTCGGAATTCCTGACCGAATGGTAAGCGACAATGGCCCGCACTTTTCCAGCGAGGCCTACCGTGATTTCGCACGGACTTGGCAGTTTGATCACATCACAACCTCACCTAGACGGCCCCAGGGAAACGGTTTCATCGAGCGACAAGTGCGGACAATCAAAGCCTTGCAGAAGATATCTAAGCAATCCGGCACGGACTATCAACTCGCCCTGCTCCACTGGCGTATCACTCCCATCAACGCAAAAATAGCTAGCCCAGCGCAGCTGATCATGGGACGACGCCTCAAGTCAACCATCCCTGTGAGAGTTCGAAACGACGTCCCAAACGAAGACGATGTGCACCTCGAGCTACAGCGGCGACAAGTCTCACAGAAACACTACTTTGATCGACGAGCACAATCTACTGACTTGCCTCCTCTTTATCCCGGTCAACAAGTTCGTGTGCAACACTCGGTAACAGGACGATGGGACCCCGCCACTGTACGAGCAGAATCAACCGAGCCACGATCCTACATTCTACGGAACATGAACGGGAAGGAGTTCAGAAGAAACCGTCAGCATATCCGCGAGAGTCGTCAACTTCCGCAGACTGATGAAGCCATCGAGGACACACGTCATGCGACACCAACGCCATCACCGACCGCGGCTACAGAAACTGAGCTACTGAGCACAGTCGCCCCAATACCTTCGCCATCAACTCCTGCACGATACACCACGCGAAGCGGTAGAGTTGTGAGAAGCCCGCGACGACTGGACTATTAGGACTTGTGCCATATCCTTTTAGTCGCATAGCTAGTATTTGTATTTTACCTTTGAACATTTATCAGCATGATACTTAGATAGTTCGTTTTGACATTTACACGTTTGCTATTTGCACTTTTCGATTGTTATCTAGTTCTGCTGTTCGAAAGAAGGGAGATGTAATGATATGCACATCATTATGGCTAGCTGCAGATTAGCTGCAGCTCAGTTCGTTGGACCTAGTTAGAGAGGCTGGTGTTTCAGACATAAAGCATAAACGTTTCTTATTAATCCGTGTTCTGTGTTACACGCTACCCGAACAAACACAGCAACATGACAACACAGTGTTTATTTTAACGGAAGTCGTGCAGCAGAAAGTGAATCGGTTGAAATATGGCTGCTTCTTAATAGTAGGCGCTACGTCGGAAGTGTCTTTATACCCGAAATCACATGATGTGCGTTCGGTCTGATATGTAAATGACGTGACGCTAGAAGCTAGCTGAAGTACGTTGATTAAGAGGATCATGGTCATTCTCTTTGCGAATCTCAGTAAGCAAATATCATGTCTGGTCATTCCCGCTATTTGTAAATATGGAAGTGTGTCGCTGGAATGATGGTTCGTTCGTATACATAATGCTTTCTGTTAAATAAATCGACACCTCATACGAGTCTTATGGCCGCACCATTGGAAGTAAATCCGAACAGGTCGCTACCTCTTGGAATGAAGGTATGTCACGTGATTTTGCTTAGCTGTTTTTTATCATAGGCTTTTTGAAAGTTACTTATGCGAACTCGTCGCCCCAAACTGACACGTAAAGTCACTGTGTGGCGCTTCTTGGTAGGTCAGTAGATCAAAATGATATGAAACTCGCAGGACGCCTCGTGCCGGCGCGACCACGGTGCCGACGACCACACCTAGATAGATCGAGCGGTACCTGACAGAGCCTGGTCCACCTGTGAAGTTGGGTATTCGGCAAATTGAAGAGAGTCGTAGTTACTCTCGTTGTTTAACTGCGTTTATTTTTCAATAATGCAACGCAGAATGGCAACTGCTGGAGATATTGACGTGTGGTCTTTGGCCTCTGCTTCGGTTCCTGACAGTGTTTCGACAAATAGAGATACGACATACACGTTACTCTAATTAGTTACATTGGTGTCATGTGGAACGGATTCTTGACGAATGCTTGTAAGCGTCATTGTCTGCACAACACAACACTACTCTCTTTGGTAAGACACCCACATGAACGGTTTTGAGTGAAACTCGCTGGTCTAAGTTTGGTACGTTCAAATCGTTGGTGTAAGTTTGGTTTTTGGAAGTCGCTTGTCTAAGTTTCGTTCGTGCAACTCGCTGGTCTAAGTTTGGTTCATGGCACCTCGCTTGTTTAAGTTTTGTTAGTGCAACTCGTTGGTCTAACTTTGGTTAGAGCAACTCGTTGGTCTTAATTTAGTGCATGGAACTCGTTAGTCTAAGTTTGGTTCATGGCATCTCGCTGGTCTAAGTTTGGTTCGCGTAACTCACTGGTCTAAATTTGGTTCATGGCACCTCGCTTGTCTAAGTTTTGTTAGTGCAGCACGTTGGTCTAAGTTTGGTTCGTGCAACTCGTTGGTCTAAGTTTGGTTTGTGCAAGTCTTGTGTTTTGATCTTAGTTTTATTCATGGAAATCGCTAGTGTAAGTTTGGTTCGTGGAATTCGTTGGACTACCTTTGATTCATGGAATATGACTGGTCTAAGTTTGGTTAATGGAAGTCACTAGTCTAAGTTTGAATCGTCCAACTCGTTGTTCTAAATATGTTTCGTGTAACTCGTTGGTCTAAGTTTGGTTCGTTCAACTCGTTGATCTAAGTTTGGTTCATGGAAGTTGAATTTGGTTCGTGAAATTCGCTAAACTACGTTTGGTTCATGCAAAATGACTGGTCTAAGTTTAGTTCATGGACGTCGCTAGTTTCGTGTAACTCGTTGATTTAAGTCTGGTTCTGTCTAAGTTTGGTTCTTGAAACTCGCTCGTCTAAGCGGTACAAGTGGTGGAAGTGAATGATTCCGACTGAAAGATAGAGGTAGAAGTGGTCGATTTTGATGATTTCGACTGAAAGATAGCGGTAGAAGTGGTCGATTTCGGGAAGTCTGCTGTCTCGTACTTTGTCTCCTATCTTATATCGTCTGTTATCTCTTCCGTATCTCATGCGATGTCTCGCCCATTGTCACGTGCATTAATACGTTGTCTCATCCGATGTATCGTCCGTTGTGTCGTACGTTGCTTCGTCAACTTGTCTCGTACGTTGTCTCGTCCGTAGTCTCGTCCCTTATCTCGTCTCGTCTGCTGTCTCGTCTATTGTGTGGTTCGTTGAGACGTTGTTTGATTCGATGTCTCGTCCGTTGTCTCATCCTTTGTCCTAGCCATTATTTCTTTGTTCTTTGCCTGGATGGTGAGTGCCCATGTTTCCGCGCCGTATGTTATCACTGGAAGTACACATGAGATGTAGACTTGTCTCTTCAAGCAGTTTCCATATAGAGACTCGTGACAAAGCTGTGTGGCAACCGGAAATAGGGTGATAGGAAGGTCGTAGACCTTAGAGATTTGAATTTAAGTCTTTAACACATTTGGCGTCAGAGGCGCTACTTCATCATCACTGAATGAAAGTATATACATGCGCACAAGTTCCGGATGCCCACTAACCGAATTACTACCAGTTTTATCTAATTACCACGCATACTTATTTAATGACGTCATTGAACAAAACTATATACAGGCGCGGAAGTTCGAAATGCCTGATAACCGAAGTACTACCAGTTGGACTGAACTACCACGCGCAATTTCACACGAAGTCTTTTATCTTGATTATGTCCTAAATTACTACCCAAACTGACACGTAAAGTCATTAGGTGGCGCTTCTGGTAGTGTCATCGAGGGAGTTAAAGCAGGGGGTGGCTGGTAGGCATGACAAAACGGTGTACGTTTTCTAGGTTTTTGTAGATAGCCTTTTCCGTCAATGAGGCTGGACACGTACTTAAAACGCCACCATACATTTTTTTTTCTTTAATGTGCTATATTTTCCTGAAATTTAGTCTCATATTTTTTTAAGGATAACTTTGAGAGAAAATAATACATTTCGATATGCCCTACAATAGCAATGATAAATTAATGTAATGGACCACCTAAGCCAATGACGCTGTACACGCAAAAAGTGGTCATTGTAATGTTTTTATTTATAATTTTGTAAACATGATTTTGTTTATGTGCACTCCCAAAATATACCCCAATTGCACTGTGAAGTAAGAAATAAAAAATATAGCACTGCTTTTGAATGGTAGTGGTTCCAAATTTGGAAAGTTCAAATGGACATGCCATGTAAGCTTGTAGTGCAACACCACTCGTGAATATGACAACTTTATTGAACAGGTTTTAATAACTACTTATCAGTTAGAAGGACGGCAGTCGAATGTCCGTTAGAAGTCTTTTAAAACGTAACGTTCTTGTTTACGTGCACGCGCTTGTGCCGTGCATGTGTACACGCGACGTACCTACGTCATGCGCACACGCGCTTAAGACCGCCAATATTTGCTATGTGGCAAGTCGCCACATGACCTCCCCTAAATGAGAGGATGCTTATTTTATTATTTACAGTCTGTCCGGTGATCGAATTTGTCGACCTGAACGTGTACGCACTGATACTGATGCAGGTTTTTTTGTTCACGTTGACATCTGACTGCAATAGTCGGACCGGTTGCGATGTCGAAGTCGTCGTCCACAAATGCTGGTTTCAGACGATCGATGGACACCGTGTCTCTTCGACCACTAATGTCCAACGTATAGTACTTGTCATTACGCTCTAACACTCTGAACGGTCCTTCATATGGGCTCTCCAGAGGTGTGCGATGAGCGTCTTAGCGTACGAAGACGAACGTACATGTCAGGAGTGCGGTTGGTATTCGTCCGTGATGAGTCATCGATTTCGCTCGCAGACTACGCATGGCCTTACGCAATCGTGTGAGTAGGGCTAATGCGTCTGTGGTTACTTCTGTCGATGCTTTAGTAGTTTCGAAAAACTCGCCCGGCAGACGGAGTGTTGTTCCATAGACAAGTTCGGCGGAAGTACACCCCAAATCTTCTTTGATGGAACATCGTATGCCCAGTAGAACTATGGGCAGTTCGTCTCGCCAATCCGGACCGTGTAGACGAGCTTTGAGTGACGCTTTTAGCTGTCTGTGGAATCGCTCAACTAAGCCGTTCGATTGTGCATGGTAGGCTGTCGTGTGATGAAGTTGCATGCCCAGTAGTTTCCCGAGTTCCATCCATAGTCCGGAAATAAACTGTCGACCCCGGTCGGATACTATGTCAGTGGGCACGCCGAAACGTGGCACCCAATTCTCTAATAAAGCTCGCGCACAGGATACGGCAGTAGCATCTGCCATAGGTAAGGCTTGTGAAACGATCAACGATTGTGAACAAGTTAGATGTTCCTTGCGATGATGGCAGTGGGCCTACAATGTCCATGTGTATGCTATCAAAACGATGATCTGGTGTGGGGAACTGTTGTAACGGCGCAGAAACGTGGCGATGAATCTTTGCCCGTTGACATACCAGACGTCTTAGTCCAGGCAGTGATGTCCTTGTTGATGCCATGCCAGACATAACGCGAGTTCATAAGACGTTTCGTCGTACGTCCAGATGGATGTGATGTACCATGAATTGCGTCAAAAACGCGCCGCCGCCAACTCAGTGGCACACTGGGTCGTGGAGTAGAGGTGGATACGTCACAAAGAATGGTGTCGCCATTCTCTAGTTCCACATCGCGTAGAACAAGTGCCGTAGTTGCTATGTTATCTTTGTATGTTTGTACATCGCGATCATCTAATTGTGCACGCGCCGTGTAGTCGATAGAGTCGTTAAATGTCACTGTGTTGACTGACGAGGGTGATGATAACTCGTCTTCTATGTGTACTCTCGACAGCATATCTACTGCAACATTAGTCTTTCCGGGTATGTATCGAACATCCGTAGTGAACTCTGCGATAAAAGACAGATGTCGTGTCTGTCTCGGAGATCGATCCGCATTATTGTGAAACGCGAAGGTAATTGGCTTATGGTCGGTATATATGTGAAACAATCGACCTTCCAAGAAATAACTGAAATGGCGCACAGCTAGATACATGGCGAGTAACTCTCGATCAAACGCACTGTATCTTGTCTCCGCTGGCTTGAGGTTTCTCGAGAAGAAGGCGAGTGGTTGCCATTGTCCATTAATGTACTGTTCTAGCGCTCCTCCGACAGCTGTGGATGACGCGTCGACAGTAATGCTAGTCATAGCTGTGTGTTTCGGGTGAACCAGGGGTGATGCTGTAGCTAACGCACTCTTGGAACCTTCGAAAGCATCGTTCATCTCCTTAGTCCAAACCAATACTTTGGTTTTACCTTTCAGTGCGTTGTGGAGAGGTCGTAGCAAGTTGGCGACATGTGGTACGAAACGGTGGTAGAAATTTAGCATGCCTACGTACTCCTGTAATTTCTTCTTGTCCACAGGCCTTGTTAGGTGAGTGATGGACTCGACGCGATCAGCCAGCGGTTTAACACCGTGAGCTGTGACATGATGGCCCAGGAAATCGACCGCATCGATGCCAAAAGTGCACTTGGTGGTGTTTACCACGAGTCCATGAGCAGTCAATCTCTCGAACAACTGGCGAAGGTGTTGTTGATGTTCAGTCGCAGATGAACTGGCGACCAAAATGTCATCGAGGTAGACAAACACAAAGTCGATGCCTTGGAGTACATTGTCCATAAGACGTTGAAAGGATTGAGCTGAATTTCGCAATCCGAACGGCATTCGAACAAATTCGAAAAGTCCGAAAGGAGTGATGATTGCCGTTTTATGTATGTCGTCAGGAGCTACAGGTATCTGGTGGTACCCTTTTACAAGATCGATCTTTGAGAAGATAATTTTGCCATCTAGCTGTGCAGCAAAGTCTTGTATGTGAGGTATAGGGTAACGGTCCGGAATGATAACGTCATTCAGGCGCCTATAGTCACCACACGGTCGCCAGTCGCCAGATTTCTTAGGCACCATATGAAGTGGTGATGCCCATGTACTGGATGATCGTCGCACGATGCCTAGCTTCTCCATGTTTTAAAATTCACGTCGGGCGATTGTGAGTTTCTCCGGAGACAGTCGTCGAGCTCGCGAGTGCACGGGTGGGCCTTTCGTCATGATGAAATGTTCCACTCCGTGCTTGACTTCTGCTGCGGAGAAATTTGGAGTAGACTAGGTTGGAAATTCGGCCATCAGTTGCACATACTGATTATTGGAAGAAGCTAGAGAGTGAAGTCCGAGCGTTGTAGCCTTCGTGTGACGTACACGTACGTGTCAATGTCGAATAGGCGTCGCCCGTGGATGTCGATGGCGATGCGTTGGTTTCGAAAGAAGTCAGTCAAGGCTGTGCGACATCGGCGAGTGTAAAAATCCAACGCATTTTCCGAAAACCGAGGTTCAGTGGAATAGTAATTTTCGTGCCGTTTGCAGCAACGAGAGATTCACCTCGTTGTCGTTCCCGTCGATCACGTGACGTGGCGGGAAGAACGCTGACTTCTGCTCCCGAATCGACAAGGAAGCGATGGCCAACGTAACGGTCCCAAACGTATAGGACGCGGCTCGGTAAACCAGTTGCACTTGCCGCGTTTAGTGACTGGTTTGTTCGTTTCCCGAAAATGAACAGGGAGCTCTGCATTTCTTGGCACGTGATCCAAACTTGGCGTGGTACCAGCAGATGTCGTCTCGGGCGGTGGTTTGCTGTCGTCGTTTTGTCCTAGCACTCAATGTCATAGTGGATAGATTATCAACAGCACACAAATGTGATTGTCCTCTGACAACCAACACAGCGTCTGCTGCTGCGGCGATTGCATCAACGTCCTTCAATTGAAGCGCAGCCAACGTGACACGGACGTCGTCAGGAAGTTGTCTAAGGAAGCGTTCTCGAAAAATCGTACCCACTTGGTTATTGCCGTTCAACATTAGCATGTGTGCTAACATGTCGGATGGTCGGCGATCACCTAAACCGTCTAGGTCTTCCAACTTAGACGCTGCTTCTTCTTCCGTGAAATCGTAGCAGGCCAGTAACGCAGTTTTTAAATGTTCATACGTCCCTTCTGTTGGCGGGTGTAGGATGACGTGCGCCATTCGATTGGCAGCGATTTCATCGAGAGCTACAACGTAGTTGTATTTCGTTTGGTCGATGGTTATGTTGCGTATACCAAACTGTGCTTCAGCCTGCGCAAACCATACATTCGGGCTGGTTTTCCAAAAGACTGGAAGTTTCAACGAAACGGCTGCCACGTTGCTGTTCGCTTCTGCCATATTGATGTCGTGTGTGGGTTGCGATCACGTCAGGGTCACCAATGTAGCGCAACACCACTCGTGAATATGACAACTTTATTGAACAGGTTTTAATAACTACTTATCAGTTAGAAGGACGGCAGTCGAATGTCCGTTAGAAGTCTTTTAAAACGTAACGTTCTTGTTTACGTGCACGCGCTTGTGCCGTGCACGTGTACACGCGACGTACGTACGTCATGCGCACACGCGCTTAAGACCGCCAATATTTGCTATGTGGCAAGTCGCCACAAGCTGTTTTGGGGTCCTTATACCCACTGTTTGCCATTTTAGTAATTAATAAGGCGGGCAAACTATACATGTCCTGAAAGCTCTTGCTGAGTCCAAGCTTTGGTGACATCTTCGTAAGCCTGACTTTATAATTCACTGTGTGAGACACAAATGACACACCTTTTATTAACTGTACACTTTTAGGGACTTTGGCCCAAATGCACATTATATTGTAGCACCAATCATGTCTTTATCATGTATGCCAAACCTCGATCGACCACTCCTGAAAGAAAACGGACCTGCTCATATTAATCCGATTTTTGTCATTTCATAGTGATGTGATGTTCACTATAGTCTTGCAAGTGTTTGCAATACATGATAACCTAACATACCATTTTCACATTATTTTATTACTAAACGACTGTTGTGTACTTCAATATGGACACGTATAAGAAATTATAACACAAATAAAGGATTGGTTTGTAGTAGGCTTGTGTTGTGATTGTTTGGCATTTCTCAAAGTTTCCTTGATTTGGAGTAGGAATACTGAAACTAACATATCTTCATTCACCCGCAATATATATCGACATTTATTTCTAAATGATACTACGTGAGCACAGAAACATCTTTTAAGTAAAATTTCACCATTTTGTATAAAGTTCAATAGGCTGAAACAAATAAATATTGTTTATAAATATTTTCGTAATGTTTCACCGATAGTCCGGTTTGTTAAGGCCAATTGTTTGCCGAATCGTTACTTGCCGGATAAAAGCATGAAAATTGAATGTTAAGGTCAATTTTTTTAAACATCCCTGTTTTTGTTTATATGATAATAACGATAATGGACCTCATATTGTTCAGTACCATCACTGTTTTTGTATGCATGCATGCCGGATCCAAATCTGACCGAGAATGTCAAAGTTACATGTCAGTAAACTGGAAATGTCAAGGTCACATGGCAATGATAGGGAAATTTGTATTCCTCAGCAGGGCGCAGTACCTCAATCCTGGAAAGATTTCCATCTTGTGGTGTGACCAACCATTGTATGCGCTAGCGAAACACATTCAGTCGGTTTTCCCGAACTCTTTTGGAGAGCAAATGCTTGTCATGACGCTCAGAGGGATCCACACGGAGACAGCCTTGTGGTCTTGTATGGGGGACATCCAAGAATGATCCAGATGGACTGATCTCCTGGCAGAGGTTGGTGCAGCACAGCGTATTCCTTCCTGAAAATTTCACATTACTAGAACGCGACATGCTCATCGAGTCACTGCAGCTGCTTTGGCCGTACTACAAAAAGAGGCCTTTGGTGCAGCAAAGAGCGTCGGCGAAGCGGAAGAGAAAGTAGCATGGAGGGCAAAGAATATACAATGTTTCCCAACACTCGCCTTCTATGATTTCATCTTGCGAATGGAGAAACTTGTGCTCATCTTCGTCAGGGCATATCAAGAGAACTTTGAGCTCTACGTCGCCTACATGGAACCACTTGTGTTAATGTTCTTCAGCCTCGATCACTTGAACTACAGTCGATGTGTCAGCGTGTACCTGGAGAACATGAAGACATTGCCCCATTGCGCCCGTCGATCAGGCGCACGAACAGGTAAATGAATGCATGAAGGGGAAAGGAGGCATCATTGGTCTCACGCAGCAGCTCTTCAAAGATGGCGCCTCGTGGAACCAGAGTTGGCACGACTCCTGCGAGAATTTGAAATACAGCTATCACCCGCAGCACAAACAGCAACTAGCGAGATGCACCCCGAAGAAACCTTGGCTACTCAGCGAAAATTCCATTCCGATGTGTCTGCACTCGTCGGTGTCATTCGGCAACACAACACGGAACCTCTTCGAGCTTGGGTGCAGCAGTCTGGTTGTGCTCCACTGGGAAGCATGCACTCGAGAGTCCGTGGTGGAGACCGTATCGAAGCTGGAGACTGTGGGCCAGGCATAATACGAGGCATTCCGGTTGAATGTCCTACACGAAAGGAGCACACCATTCAGCACAACGATCAAGAGACACGGCTTTCCCACGCTAAGAAAACCAAAGCCCGAGAAGAAGAAAGGCACGCAATTATTGAACATCAAATCAGACGCATCACTGTTTAGCAAGTTGTACATTGCAAACCAAGTCTGCGATGGCGACCCCGCAGTATTTGTTTGCGCACGAGAACCAACTTTTCCTGCCCTATTTATCATAATTTGGGGAAGTGAGGTTTGGAACAAAGTCGAATCTGCTATCTTGTCTTGATGTTCCCGACCAAACCGAGGCTCCTCCATTTGTAGACGTAAAGGTTTATGACGGACCTGTCCTAACGCACATGTTGACCCCCACAGGCTGCGCAACATTCCAGGAATACGCCGAGCAAGTGTTGATACCATTCGCCAAGAGGGAATTTGAATCGACATCGAGGTTGGACATTGTGTGGGACAAATATGTTGATACCAGCTTGAAATTAACAGCCAGGGAGAAGAGCGGACACGGTGGAAGATTGCGAGTTACAAGACAAGCCAATGTTCTAAAGAAATGGCCAGAGTTTCCGCAGGACTCCAAAACAAGAACAATGGGACTCGAGACAGAGCAATGGTCATAAGACAAGGTGGACTGGAGCTTGGCAACCAGCGAGGGTGATGACGACATGTTCTGAGCCTAGATCGTACAACGTGTTGTCTCCAAGTGGTAACATCCTCAGGCGAAACCGTCGCCATATCCGTGAGACGACAGAACGACACACAGCCTGGTGTCAGCCAGATGACGACCTGGTAAGAGACCACGACGAGCCTCAAGAACGCAAACAGACGATAAACGAACAGCCGACAACCGAGACGCCCGCACCTAAACGTCAGACGGTCAGGTTCCAGGGCTGCGGCCAGTTCACTGGTTCGGGAAGACGTGTCAAACCGGCCCAACGCCTGGACTTGTAGACTCCGATGACTTTAATAGTAATTATCTTTGATAGACTTTGTAACTGCGAACGATTCGTTATTTGCATTCATTCGAGAATAGAGGGATGTGACATTATTATTATTTCAAGTAACATTACGTTGGAAGCCGGCTGGTTTTTGTGCTGCTTTTAAGCGAGCTTATTATTTCATGTGCGACACCCCTTGGAGCGAGGCCTGCCGATGCATGTTGATTAATAAGGTTGTCTAGTGTTCCGTTGATGTCCGCATATGACATACTATTTCACGTGACAACTGATGACAGTGTAGCTGCTTATAGGACAGTCAGTGATTAATTGTGTTCCCACGAGGAAGCAGACACGCGTAGTTGGTACTACTCACTACACGCTCTTTAAGCAAGGGGCAAAGGCAGTCGTGGTGCGCACTGTAGACACGGATGTCGTTGTCAGTTTCGTTGGATTGTTCTTCTGTTTGACAACGACCGTCGGTAACTTAGAACTGTGGGTGGCATTCGGAAGAGGGCGAAACTTCACGTCAACACCGTTTCTGACAGCCTTGGAGAGCGGAAGGCTAAGCAGGCTAAAGGACTCCAGATGTTCCATGCAATGACAGGCTGTGATGTAGTTTCAGCGTCCATCACTCCATGACGTGGGGAAAAGGTCGGATTGGAAGGCATGGTTTGAAGTTCCTGGTGTGACAGAGGCATTTGCAACCATAGCGAGGTCACCGTTTGCCAAGTTAGACGTAGCTAGTCCAGAATTTAAGTTGATGGAGAAGTTCGTCATCACAATAATAACAAGTCAAGTGCAGCAACGTCTGTTAACGAGGTAAGACGAGAACTTTTTACGAAGAAAAATTGTGCCTTCAATCGTCTGCCATCAACAGAGGATGCATTGCTGCAACATGTGAGGTGTGCATATGATCTTTGAGTTGTGTGGCTCGGCCGGATGTGCCGTCCCCAAAGGACTTTGGATGGATGTTTGAGGATGGTGGATGGTCTCCTCTTTGGTCAACGCTTCCTGAAGCTACCAAGGCGTGTCGGGGGCTATTGCGGTGTCGAGGCAAAAGCGGAAAGCCTTGTGCAGCGCATTGCACGTGCTCTAAAGCTGGCCTGCCGTGCACGGACATTTGCACGTGTTCCTGTATCAAGAAGTGACAAGTGTGTGTGTGTGTGTGTGTGTGTAGCGTGCATTCATACATAAAAACAACAATGTTATTGAATATATATATACACATATATATATATATATCACTTTCAGTAATATTTTACATTTAGGGTAAATAACATTCCTACATACACAGATATACACACATATATACATACACACATGCAAGCATAAGTACACGCATATATTCATATAAACAAAAACAGCGATGTTTTTGGTGAACAGTAATTTGACATTCAAGGTCATGGACACATATACATGCACACTTACAGGTGTACATACATAATTACACACATATATTCTAACATATATACAAACACAGATATGGTATTGAAAAAAATTATATTTCACGTTCAATAACATTTGACCATGAAATTCAATGTCAAGAACACAAAATCTGACGTGGAGCCCCCTCTAGTCTAATCGGATTCGTCGTGAAATTTTACATATGTGGTCCAATTGTTATGCTTTTATCCGGTAAATAACGATACTATCCCTTAGACACCCTACTAAGACAGAAATACACGGTTAATATATTTTACCTGACAATCTAACTGCGTGAAGTTATATATGGTATTAATGTTACAAAACGAACTAACAAACAATTTGTTTATTTCATTAGACGACCAGATGTCGTCCGTATGCGTGTCACACCAAACTAGTCAAGGAGCCTTTTGTTGATGCCACGGGTCTTGTGTACTTCATACAGACCCGTATTTGTAATATGCGGGTTAACACAGGAGTTCGTAATGCACATTCAGATGAATCGCATCAACACAGACAGACGTGTGTCAGAATATATCTGCCTTCTTCTTTAATGCTTCGACAAACTTGAAGTAGTTGTACTTAATGTCGTACTCCATGTCGTACCAGAAGTTCACTGCAAACAACAACATGATCATTTACCCTTTCAGTAGTCTCCTTGCAGAGGTAAGGACAAGTAACAGTGCTCTGAAGTGTGGGACTAATCCACCGGCCATCACAAGAAACAGTGTTACACTTTATCGATGACTGCAGGTTTCATTCTATGACGTAAGAGGGATCCGTTTGTCAACTATTGGTTATCACTATTGGAAAGGTGATCTGGTGGACATCATTATTGCATGTAATGCGTTTATATTACCAGAAATGCAGTGGCTGATTAAGTTCACATTTTTGGAATTGTTCTTGACCATCGGTTTTTTAGTTTTATTCAATGTCTAGCACGACTATAACATAAAATCACCCATAGTCAAACAACTGAAATGTATCTCATGATTACAATATATACATGTATGACAGGGCATATTAGAGAGCAACAAAACATAAACACTCGGACAAACAAAACCAACATTTTGAGATTTACATGGTGACACACCTTCAAGAAACTTTGTATTCTTTCCTAATTCAAGAAATATTTTGGAGGTTGTCCTAATTGTGTGTATGTATGTGCGTCCGTGTGTAATAAAATGTATACATATATATAATTACAAATACGCTGTATACACAATTATTATTGTATGATATATATATACATATTATTGTATGTATATATATATATATTATTATTATGATGTGCACTTTCGCGTGGCAAACGTGAAGTCGTTCGCGTCTGTTTCGCTTGTGCCATTCCACACGAAATGTACCATCACAGTTAATATATATTATATAAATTAATAAAATATATAAATAAATAGATACATACATAATTAAAATCTCCATATGATAAAAAATGGGCCAAGGGGCCCTGAAGTCCTTTGGACTGATACGTCTATATGTGACCCCGGCTGACCAAATGAGTGATAAGTCGGAAAAATTGTAACATTATTTTCTTACATCCTTGTAAAGGTTTGGTAGGGTGCTTTACACGGTTTCAAAAAATATGACTGCTACAAAAATTGGCAAAGTTATGGAGCATTGAACATGGTAGGGATCAAAAAGTGAAAATGAAGAAAACGGCTGTTGAAGTTTTACATTATATATGCAAATGGATTGCATGGAAATATTACATGCACAACATTCAAATGTGGCACACAATATGTAATATGTATGTTATGTTGCAATGATACACTAGAAGTACAAATGTGCTGCTACAAAGACTTATCAAGTTATGCCAGATTATGTCTATGTGTAAAACTAAGAGGACAGATTATTTGAGAGCAAAAGGTAGACTCATTGTTTGACACAGTTTAAAACCTACAGGCAACTGTCCAGTTTAACAGGGGTCTAGTGGCTTAATGCTGTCTGTTGACACAAGCTACTGCCAGTGACCAATTACACATTAGTCACAGTTTCCATCAAACAATAGCAGGCAGAGAATCTTAGCTCCACAGCTGGGTGTAATACACAACCAGAGCCACCACTGATTCATGGTCAAGTAAATTAGCTCAATGCACCAACTAAAACAATACACAACACTGTGAGTGACAGCGTCCAGAGTGAGGCCTAAGCAGTGTCCTCATTGCTGAATAGATCAATTAAACCTGCCAAGTGGGTGACATTCTGCACAAGTGTACATTAATCCTTAGTGATTGTTCAGAACACCAGACTGACCACATACCTAAACAAAGCGAATGTAATAGGTGAAGAACAGGCAGTGTTCAAATAGGGGTATTGGTTGAATTGTATTTGTCTCAACGCAAAAGGCTTTATTGTGCCTTCATCGATTATAAGAAAGCATTTGATTTAGTAGACCGGTCCTCCCTGTGGTCTAAGATAATTTCATACGGTATTAATGGTATTCTGTTGAAAGTTGTATACAACATATACAAAAATGGGTCAGCTGGACGGTGATAGACCGTTTGACATTGAAGCCTTTGTAAAACTTTTGTCTCGACTTCACCGAAGGCGGTGTCCTGCTGTCAGAACTTCGAAGGTGTTACTCACCTAACTTACACATATATAGGGAGCTAATGGAGAGGCCCATCATAACCCATAGCATTATAAAAAGAAGTATCTGAAAGTCACACTTCATATACTGAGTGACACATCTCGTACTGTCTCTCTGCACTGTCGCAATGTCCAATAGTTTCCTATCACAACCATCGTGTACAATATAACAAAGCTATATATTTCTAACACCACAACATATGTATTATCATTGGATAGGTAATTGAATAATCTTTCAGATGAATGCAACTTATATCAGCAGAAAATGAAGCATACAAAAGTTACACCGCAAACAATTACATGCATTCTCAAAATGTGATTCATTCAAAAATTAGTGCTATATAATAGTAGTTTGTCAAAATGTAAACAAACTCAAAGACAGTTGCAGCTTACTGTCCACCAAGCAGTAGCAGAGCAGTTTTATAATAATAATAATCCACAAGTTAAGTGGCAGTGATCTTCCTTTTATTATTCATGTGATGTTTATTGTGAGCAGGGCGGACAAATGGTTATCATACGTAGACAGGTACAGAAAGAAACTGAAATTTGCTATAAAAAGAACACGTTTGCCTATCAATGGCATGTATTTCCTATCGTTGCTGTTTCTGCCGGGCAGAAACAGTTTCTGCCCGGCATAAATCAAACAACCCTGTAGGTAATTATTAATCAAATGTTTTTTGGTGAATCATAGTTACAGATCATTAAGGGTTATGATGGAAGTAAAATGTTTACACGTTTACTGTTCACTGAAAAAAAACAGCTCCACAGAACTAATTATAGTTATTGTTAAGATGTTTAATCTAGTTCCATTATCTGACATTGTGCCAACAGTGTATTGGGATCATTAAGCCTATATAATTATTATATAAACATAGCAGCAGACACTGGGACAGTGTGACTGCTGCCTGGCTAAATGGATGCAATGGTGCTTTGAAGTTAGTTCTTCTGCCAACTATCCTTTTCACACAAGCCTATAGGTTTAGTAGCTGTCAGCACACTACTGAGCCTAAATTACCATGCAGGTGTGAAAAACGTGCTGATGTATTTGAACTTGACAGTGTTCAGATAGGGGTATTGGTTGAATTGTATTTGTCTTGACACAAAAGGCTTTATTGTGCCTTAACTATGTCAACTCTTCTAATGGCTGACATTTGGTTGTTTCAGGTGTCAACTATATTGTGAATCTGTAATTATTAGTCTATATTGATACAACTGATTTACACAGTACCATGTCTACACAAGGCATGGCAAGTGTAAACAGAACAGTAGAATGCATTTGATATAAATAAAGTGTAGGATATTTCACTCTATAGTTGTCCATAATATTAATTTTCTATGTTTGTCACTTACAGGTGACAGAAAATTAATTTTCTATGTTTGTCACCTACAGGTTTCTACAGACAATACATCTTTAACCAATAGACACCAAAGTCACACCATTTTATAATAATCAAATGAACATCAAAATAAACACAACTTGCAATTATAGAAAATCAATAGTTTTGAAGATGCAGTTTAACAGTGTTAGGCAACTGTTCAGTCTAACAGGGGTCAAGTGTGTCTGCTCTGCCTGGGTGCTGTGACCAATTAAAGATTAGTCAAGGTCTCAATGGACTGGGCTGTAGAGATTAGTCACACTGCTGACTTTGTGGCACATTAAACAAAATCTAGTGTTGGGGGTGGTCTCAAGGGCCCTTCTCAAAACCACATCACTAGATAATGTAAAACTTTTGCACTTTGGGGGCTCCTTAGGTACCCTTAGAATGATTCAATCAAATACAGATTTCTTGTATATAGTGGCAGCACCCTAAGATACATCTATGCAAAATTAGAAAAAAAGTTGCTGAACATTTTTTTTTTAAATAGGCCAAATGTTACATTTTTACCAGTTTTGGGGTCCTTGGAGGCCCTAGGGAGCCCTTAAAATGATTCAATCAAATACAGATTTCTGCATAGTGGCAGTGCCCCAAGATATGTCTATGCAAAATTAGAGAAAAAGTTGCTGAACGGTTTCTGAGATACGGCAGCTAACGGCGGACGCAGAGTGATGGAAATAGTCCCTTGGACCTTCGGCCTAAAAACATACTTCCTAAAAAGTCAGTAGAAATTGCATATAATGTAATAAAAATGTAAATAAATAATTTAAAAGGTCAGTTTCATGGATTCATATGATGCTTTCTTATTTTTAAATAACCAGCCACAACTCTCGCCACTGTTCACGGTCGAGTGCGCGCAGAGCGTCGACGTCGGCACGGCAACGTATTGTACAACGTATGCGTCGCAGGTCCGCGCTCAGCAGAGTCATTCGCGGTCGACCCTTGTAGTTGTCGATCGCGAAATAGTTGTCGATCGCTCGCTGAGCGGGTGCAACGGGTGGTTTTCGGTGCACCTGCCCAAATAGTCCCCATCTTGCAGTTATGACAGCTTCGCTGATGGGACGGCATCGGCAACGATGGTACAGTGCTGTCATGTCCTTCAGTTCGATCAGATTTACTCATATGGACAAAGGTTCAACTTCTAAATTTAATATTTCAATGTCATCCATTTTATTTCATTCCCAGAATTCCCCGGTTCCGTTACCGGTTCCTTGCAGTACAGAGCAGGGTACTCGATCATCCGTACACATTCCTCCCTTTCTTAGATAACTTCACAACATCTAACTATTAACTAAACATATAACTATATCAACTTTAAAAGTGTAAACGTTGTGTGAGTGTCCGCTATGCTACAACATAACAGAGTTCATAATGAAGCATGACATAGTTCGTATTGAAGCAGTCTATTGCATGAATCATCTACTCGCATACGAAGTCTTCATACCGCTTCGGAATTCTCCTCTCGTGTGGGCACCTCGGAGATGCGACTTGCTTCATCAGCGTTTTCGGAACCTCAGTGGATGATGCTACAGCTGGCACTTGTAGTGCAGTCAACGCTTCTATCGCTCTCGGGTCGCTGCGGATGTTCTCAGTCTCGGGTTCCAGGAACTTCCGCACGTGACTAGTGTTGCGGGAATACCGGACCCCGTCATCAGCCTCAATCACCAGACTATTCCCAGTTTTTGCTGACAACAGTGAGTGGGTTCGGGCTGAAAGGAGTGCTCAGTTTGTTGGTTTTCTCCTGCTGAACCAGCACCTTGTCGCCCGTGTCTACCTCGGAGTAGCAAGCACCTCATCGCGCATCCGCATACATTTTTGACTTGCCCTTCATTTCGCTGTCTCTGTCTCGTAAGTCGTGATCAACCACAGGACTCGATACAAGGTCGGGTAGCTTGCCTCGTAGCTTGCAATTGTACAATAGCTCGGCTGGAGTTCGGCCAGTTGTGCTGTGTGGTAGACTATGGTACTGCGTCAGGTACTTTCGCAGCTCCTTCCTCCAGGGTTTCCCTTCAGCTTGTGCAATCCTGATACGTTTTAGCAGTGACGCATTCTGGCGCTCTACTTCACCTTTCGCCTGTGCCCACTTTGCAGTTACCCTCAAGTGCGTGATGTTGTTTTCAGCGCAGTATTCTTCAAACTCTTTTGACCTGAATTGTGGACCGTAGTCAGATTTTATGGTAACTAGCAAACTGTGTCGGCTGAAGGTCTCGTCAAGGCTGTCAATCACCTTCTCGGCCGTAGTGGATTGCAGAACATCGACTTCGTAGTATCTAGTAAATTAGTCCACTACCACCAGCAGAGAATGGCCTGATGGGAGCGGCCCCATCAAATCGGTTGCGACATCGATCATACCCGTCAGGTAGTGGAGTCAACGGTTCCAGCGGATCTGGCCTCGCCACCAACTGACATCCGTAGCATGTTCGGCATTGTCGCTCCGTCTCTCGATCAATTGCCGGCCACAAAACTTTGCTGCGTAGCATCGTCTTAGTCCCAACAACACCCAAGTGACCTTCATGCGCAAGTGCTAGAGCTGCTGATCTCAGTTTGGATAGCAACACAATTCGCGTGCCACGCAGAACCAACTGGCCAATGACACACAGTTCACTTGCAATTGGCTATATATATATTCGACCTTTTCCGAAATTGCCTGTTTCTACTGCGTCTCTCACGTTTTGTAGTCCCTCATCATTTGCAGAAGCTTCCTCTACTTCATGCGTTGACATCGCTTTCGGTGTAACACTAACCGCAGCGAGCCTCACGTAATCATCAGCTTCATGTGCTTTGTCTGCTTGTCCACGTTTGCCGCCAACCAGACGGGACAGACGATCAGCAATGTTCTGTGGTCCAGGGACGTGCACGACATGAAAGTCATACAGTTGTAGCCGTAGCATCCACCGTTCTACTCGAGCACATGGCTTGGAGCGCGGACTGTATATTGCTTCCAATGGCTTGTGATCAGTGACCAGGTCAAACCCCATACCATAAACGTAGGCATGAAACCTTTCACAAGTCTAGACCAACGCTTCCTTTTCTGTCTGCGAGTATCTCTGTTCACATCCGGTTAGTCCTCTACGTTGGCCCAATTCCGTTCTGCGACAGGAGTATTCCCATGAACACGATCCGATCCAGATTAAACTGACACTTGGCTGCATTGACTGTCAGTCCACATCTTCTCAGCCGCTGCATGACAGTGTGTAGTCGTTGGTTGTGCATCTCTTCATCCGGTCTGTGAATGACGATATCATCACTGATGTTTTCGACACCCTCAATACCAGCAAGGGCAGCTGCTATCTCATGCTGATATTGTTCGCTAGCAGATGACACACCGAACAACAATCGCTCGTATCTGTAGAGCCCAGAGTGTGTGACAAATGTGGTGATTCTCTGCTTTCCTGTGACAGTTCCAACTGGTGGTAACCCACATGAGGTCCATCTTGCTGAACACTTTAGACCCATTCATGTTCTGCAGCAACTCGTCAACAGTTGGTATGGGATACCTCCCGTGAATGATCACCTCATTAGCCCTCCTCATATCGATGCACAGACGAATGTCACTGCTGTTCGATTTCGGCACAATTACCACAGGATTTACCCATGGGGTGGGGCCGTTAACTTCCTCGATGATATCATGTGCCATCAACTCTCAGATCTTATCATCAACCTTGTTCCGCAGGTTGAAGAGAATGCGGCTGAGCAACCAGCTTGACCTCAGGGTCGATGTGTAGGGTGATCTGCCTACTCTTCAATTTCCCGATCCCCCGAACACCTCTGGGTAGTCCAGCTTCAAGTTGCTTGCAACATCCGAGACAGTTGCAACGCCAAATCCAACCTTCAACACTCCCAGTTGTGTAGCCGTCTTCCTTTCGAGCAGTGGGATGCCTCTACCTTTCACAACTAGGGAATCTGCTTCCTCAGTCTGCTTGCCGGCCTTGACCTTGCAGGTGAAGCTGCGTTTCACTTGTAGGGGTGCGTCTGATGCATAGGCGTATAGCTTCCTTCCATCCACGGCTACGCGAGATTCACACTTCACCTTTTGCCATTTTAACATTTCCCGTGTCCCCTCGTCGACGATGTTGCTCGTGGCACCGCAAGACAAGCATTCTCAACAGCACATCTCCCACTTCCACCTGGAGCATGTTGGAGTCGTCTTCACTTCTGTTCTCCAGACAAACCGCGTAGTCAGGGTCGTTACGGGTATCGTCATCTATGAGGTTGACGCTTCTTCTTTTGTGTACGACACACGGTTGCGAAATGGTCTTTTCCCCCACAGTTATGACACGACTGGCCTTTGGTTGGACATTTAGGATCACGAGCAAGATGTCCTGTGTTGCCGCATCTATAGCAGGTGGCGTCTTTTTTTCCCTGTCCGTTTGTCGCCTTTCACCTTTGTCCCACGATGTGTTGTCACGTGACACTCTGTTGACATGTTCACCCTCGTCGTTCTTGAGTGACATGGCTGATAGCTGTGACTCTACACTCTCACATTGTTGGGTAATTTGCAATGTTCTGGCGAGTGTTAAGCCCTGCCCTTCTTCGAGCAATTTCCGTTTGACGTACACCGACTCGCATTTATTTAGGACAGCGTCTCTCATTTGATTTTCCAGGTCAGCACCGTACTCACAGTCCTTCGCCGCTGAACGTGTTGAAAATTGCTGCACAGTTTCTCCCGGTCGTTGTTCAACCTGATGAAACGTCTGCCGCGCAAATGCCGAATTCACTTGTGGAACGAAATACGCATTCAGCGCCGTGACAGCTGCCACGTAATCATAGCGCTGACCAGTATTAGGCAGTGTAGCGAATATCTCTTGAACACCAGCTCCCGCTCGGTGTAGTAACAACGCTCTCCTACACTGCTGTGTCTGTCGATCACGCCGACGTTCATCCGCACTTGCGCCCTCACAAATTACCCCTTTGCCGTTGGCGAAGAGTTCGAAACTGGTTAACCAGCGCTGCCATCGTGGACCGATCGCTGCCGGCTCCCGAAAAGGGTTGAATGTCGGTATTATATTTTGTTTTTCATCCATCGCGATTTCGTCAACAGTTCGTACAATATTTAATTTACCTCGTCGCCAATGTTATGTCCTTCGGTTCGATCAGATTTACTCAGATGGACAAAGATTCAACTTCCAAATTTAATATTTCAATGTCATCCATTTTATTCCATTCCCAGAATTCCCCGGCTCCGTTACCGTACAGAGCAGAATATTCGATCATCCGTATACACCAGTTCAGCTACACGACAAGTGCCTCGTTGGAAATGCGATGTAGCCAACATATGCCGATGATCTGACGTAGATGACGACTGTGGTACGCATCCAGACGATCTATTCCTGATTTCGTAAGTCCCCATGTACCCATGTTGTACGTCAGCACAGGCACAACGAAAGATGCGTATAGCCGTAGCAGCAGCTATAGAGATCTGTGATCGCCTAAACCATTGTCCGCAGCTTGCGGAAGGCGACGTTGGCAAGCTGCTTTCGGCGAGCGACGTCTTCGGCTTCACCGAGGAGCGACCCAAGCTTGCGTGTCATACGCCACTCTTCCTGAATGCGGTCATCGTGTCGGCTGATACTTGTTCGTTCTGTTTTCGACGCGCTGACGAAGTCCGTGTCGTCAGCGTACTCGACGTCCAGCGGTAGGGTGGCATCGGCTGGTGGACGGGTCAGGAGGCGCGAACGAAGGTTACGGAATGCCGCTTCGAGGTACACAGTGAATAACGCCGGGCTGAGGCTGTCGTCTTGCGGCGTCCCGATGGATGTCGCGAATGAATGACAATCGCCAGTTGAGAGACGCGGCTCGAACGCTGTGGCGGCGACTAGGAAGCGAATCATCCGCAGTTCCGACTCGCCGAGGAATGTTTGTAGCGTATCAAGCACGTCGCGATATATGGTGTCAAAGATGTGACTCAGGTCGATGCCGAGGAATTTGACTGACACGCGTTGACGCGGCGCTTTAGCATAGAGCCAACGATACCCGAAGACTACGTCGGCCGTGCTGCGTCCGCGATGGCGACAGGTAGTCGTCAACTTTCGGCGTGATCCTCGATAGAACGATGAGAGACAGTGTCTTTCGGAGCACTGATAGTAAGACTATCGGACGCACAATCGTTAGTGACCTATCGGTTTGCCCGGCTTCATTATCAATACGAGCACACCTTTGCTTAGGTCGAGCAGTTCGTGTTTTTTCAGCGCATCGTTGAAGATGCTTGCAATCGTGTCTGCTAGCAGGCCAGCCGTGCATTTGAAGAATTCGGCTGGTATATACAGTGTATATATATATATTTACATAACAAATATATATATATATACCTATGAATGGGCTGGTCCCGAATATATGGCACGATATCAATTAATGTTAGTAATAATAATTGTTATTAGAAACAACTGTAATACACCATATGTATGGTACCAGCCCATTCATAGGCATGTAGCCACATAGAAACATTATAAAAGATACATGCAGCCATGAAAAACCATTAAAAATACATAAATATATAATTATATATAATGTATAATTATATACGGAGATTAAACTTTTTTAAGATATGAAAATTTATAAAAAATATTATATTACGTTTAATCAACAAATCATATAATTCTATTTATTACAAGTCAAATCAGTAACTTGAACATGGTGGAAATGAGTGATATTTTGAAACGGGGCTGTTAGACGGAAAGAGAAATACGCACCTGCTATACAACAGTGCGACTGTTTCACTTGGTGGTACCACAAGGACGGCAAATACAACGTCTCCCCAGCGTGAACGGTCACTGACACTGGTCGAGCGTCCCGGTACATCGGGTAGCGCTCCAGGTCAGGCTTGAGTGGGTCAATTGGAATCCACGGCACCTGGGGTAAGACCACATTTAGATTTTACATAGGCGGCCATTATAAGGTTTCCTTCATTTCCTGCAAAATTTGTCATACGATTTTCTTGATTTATTATATGTAACCTCCATTGACACAAGTGCTGTGGAAAACTCGTGAAATTCTCATGCCTAATTTTTCAGAAAAATCCACCCAAACCTGATACCCCTCAATTTCGCCCCAATCTGGTTACGAATTTTGAAATATTGGTGCGTTCCGCAAAATAGCCACTGTGCGAATACGCAAGTGACTAGCGTATATTTATTGCTACCTCATGAAAGGTCTAATGCAGTTGTACATTCAGTATTCACTAGACTAACATGTGCCATGTCAAAGTGCTCAAAACAAATTCACACATCACAACAAAATGGGATTTTCAAGGGCATTCTTTCGGTCGGTAATGGCGAACGAATCCTTAATGTGATCTTACCCCAATTAGATCTCCAGAATCTTGCAAATCTTCATGAAAGTAAGATTTATATCAAGCTATACATATAACTACATTAACCACAAAGGGAAATTTACACTGTCTCAATAACAATTAAAATATGCGTCATCAAACTGTGCACACCTCCAAGCTAAACAGCGCATTGAGTTGGTTTAAACATGTTTATACCACATACAACGTTTGCCTGACATGAATGGTACTGAGCACAACATACAGGCCAACACTGTATCTTACTGATATGGGAGTAAAATATATAGAATATTTATTTTAAAAAATGTCCATAAAATATTGTAACTTTTTGTAAAACTGCATCTCAAATAATGTTGTTTATTTCTGGGAAATGGTCGGTACAGATGTCTCTACTGCACACTCTGTTCCAGTCCAGTCGAACTTTCGAGCTTACTGCATTGATGCACGTATTATTAAGATTCAAGTTTACTTTAATCGCTCACTGTTTATGTTAGTGACGGTAATACCTTTCCTATCTCTTTGTCGTCGATGACCTCAAACTGGCCTGATGTGTTTTCTTTATAGACAGCTGCCTGGTAGTCCTCTGTAAGACAACCAAACATAACAACAAATTCATTCAGATCAATTACTGTAATGATACACCAATGTTATGTATTAAGGAAAATTATAAAATTGCAGATCTTCTTGAACTGCCTTCTGCAAGTGACACACATTTTGCATTGCCTCTTACCAAATGTTGTTACCTATATTTATATATATATAAATATATATCCTCAGCGTTAACAGAAATCTTTCATTTTTATTTTGTGAATACCTATATTATATATGTACTAGCAATACACTGGCGTCAGAACAAAATCAATATTGAGGGTGCTGAGCCCCCAAAGCTTCAGTTCAGCATTCTTACACTGTCGGTTTGGTCAGACATGACATCAGAAGACTATGTGGAGGTGCTGTTGAAGATTTTTTCGCAGCAACGTTCACAATTTTGCCTTGTGTCTCATGGAAAAATTCCTTACCAACAACTTCAATTACCACCCTCCAAGTTGAGGCTCACAAAAAACATAAAACCCACCTTTGGGCTCACCAATAAAACATCAAAATAAATAAAACAAGTTCACCCTATTCCTCAATATCGTAGGGCTAATCATATATCCAGCCCTCACCAAACATTTCTCATAATAGAATTCACACCCCTTCCTTAAATATTGGAATATTGGGGCTAATGGTATCTCCAGCCCCACAACCCTAAATATTGGGGGGGTGCTCAGCACCCCCCTCGCCCCGGTTCTCCAATGCCTATGCAACAATATATGGGTATTTTTTATTGCATGAGTTATAGAAATAGAAAAATGGCTGATTGACAGAAGACAACGGGTAGTAGTTGATGGGGAGGCTTCAAAGTTTCAAACTGGAAATCAGTTTTGACTGGGGTACCACAGGGATCAGTACTAGGACCTATATTATTCTTAATATATATCAACAATTTGGACGATGATATAGCAAGCAAGGTGTTGAAATTTGCGGATGATACAAAAGTGTTTAGAAGAATTAAAAGTAATGGAGATAGACAGCATTTACAAGATGATCTTGACAGGTTGATAAAATGGTCTGAAAAGTGGCAAATTTATGTTGTTTAATTTTGGGACATGTAAATGCCTCTACACAGGACATGGGAACGAAGATGTACAATATACAATTGGGGGCACTGTACTACTGTAAAAGAAAAGGACTTAGGGTTAACCATTAGTGCTGATATGCAGTATGGAATTGCAGCTTCAAAAGGAAATCAAATTCTTGGATTAATTAGGCGAAATTTAGCGTATAAGTAAAAAGAACTAATAATACCACTGTACAAAACAATAGTTAGGCCTCATTTAGAATATTGTATACAAGCGTGGAGGCCATAACGCAAGAAGGACATAGATATGCTAGAAAAAGTACAGAGGAGAATGACTAAAATTATACCAAAACTGAGGGATCTTAGTTACGAAATATGCCTAAAAGAATGTGGTTTAACAACACTAGAGACCAGGAGGTTGAGAGGTGATCAGATACAAGTTTTTAAAATATTGAATGGTTATTAAAATATTAATAAAAATATGTTTTTCTCAGTTAAGAAAGATAGAAGGACTAGAGGACATGAACTTACATTAGTAAAGGAGCAGTGTAGATTAGATATCAGAAAGTTCTAATTTTCCCAAAGGACTGCAAAAGATTTGAATAGATTATTTGCTGATTCAGATTGTGTGGGTGCTAGTAGCGTGAATGTTTAAAAATAAAATCGACATACCTCAGAAGGGCGGGATACACGTAGATAAAAGGGTTGGACTTTCGATAAGCCAAAGGGCTTCCTTGTCCACTTGCCATCTAAAGTTAATTCCCTTGTTGGCAGTCTTGTTAAATAACATCTAGCAATATTGACCGAACTATTTCACTATTGCACCCGTGCTCGAAACAATAATTCCAATAAATATAATTATAAAAATACAAGCTCACATAGATGCGTAAGCAAGCTCGTTTTATCCCCGGATATCAAGAGCGTGGAACCTAATCTCTACAGAACTAGTAAGACTCCCTTCAATGGATGATTTCAACTACAGTGGGACCTCCCTAGTAAGGTCACTCTCGGGACTGAGCAAAAGTGACCTGAATAGCGAGGTGACCGTTTTAGCGAGACTAATTTCCTCTACTTTACTGTTACAGAACTAATTTGGCACTGTCACCTTAATTGCAAGGTGGCTGTATTACTGAGGTGACCATAAAGCGAGGTTCAACTGTACACAGAATACTTAATTAACTGCGCTGTTTTCGTGTGTTCATATTCATACACCCCCTGCATGTGCACTATAAACCCCCCTAAGTCTAGTCCAAGGGGGGCTATATGGAGCATACCATGAAGACTGAATCTCGTTCTGCCGGAAATGACTCACCGTAAGGGATGAATGGTTGGTCGGTAGGTGGCAGCAGAGTGAAGGTCTTGTGACCAGACACAACGCAGTACAGGTTCTCATAGTGGTCCTTGTGCACTGTTGATGACACCAGTATAATAATAATATTACATGAAACATGTTTTTTTAATAAATGAAATATATGTTTTATTATTCAGACTAACTTGTTTTAACTTTGTGATATTTATATGTATTCTAACTTAAACTTTGTGATGGTTATATGTATTATAATTATTGTACATTAGTTAACCTGTTTGAAATAGCTGATTGATCAATGTTGATATATAATATATATTAATTAACTAATTTATTTACTTAGCATTTAAACTAACTTGCTTTAATTTATTTATTCTTATATTTGATTGTTTTATTTGTACTGTTTATGTAGTAGTACTGGTACAACATTGCAACATTTTATTTATATAGTGTTATGTAATATAAGAAATGTCTATTTCATGGAAAAAATCAGCCAATATGGAATCTATAAAACTGACTGTTTAAATAAAATCCTCCCAACATTTGGCCAACCGAAGTCAGAGTATTCAAGTGCACGGAAGAGAATCAGCGGAAAGTCCAGTGATGTACGGAGTCCCGCAAGGTTCCGTTCTCGGCCCGCTCATGTTCAGTTGTTACACGGCACCACTCGGAGATATCGCACGTCAGCATGGAATCAACATGCATCTATATGCTGATGATACCCAACTCTACATCGCCTTCAGTCCTCTCTCGGAGGAAGACACAACCCAAGCTGTGAAGCGCATACAAGCATGTGTCACTGAAATACAAGCTTGGATGCACATTAATAAACTCAAACTCAAAGCTGACAAAACAGAGGCTATTGTGATATGTTCGCCGCACATCAAGAACAAACTTTCTATGCCGCACATAGAAGTTGCCAATAACATCGTGCCTACTTCCACTGTGGCCAGGAACATTGGTGTTTTCTTCGATGATGCCCTAAACATGAACAACCATGTACACTACATATGTCGTGTAGCATATTTCCATCTACACAGTATTGGAAGAATTCAAAATCTTCTAGACAGGAAAACGACAGAGATGATGGTGCATACTTACGTGACGTCTCGTCTTGACAATGGAAATGGTCTGCTTTACGGGATTTCTGACCATCTCCTCACCAGACTCCAGAGAGTGCAAAATGCTGCAGCCCGTCTCATAACCAAAACTAAGAAGCACGACCACATCACTCGTGCTCTAATTGCGCTTCATTGGTTGCCGATTAAACAGCGCATCGAGTACAAACTACTCCTGCTTACGTTCCGCAGTTTGCATGGCATGTGTGCGTCGTACCTAGCGGACCTGCTAACTCGACACCAGCCCACTCGCACGTTACGCTCCGCCGACGCTCACCTGCTCGAGGTCCCGCGCAGCAAGCTTTGTACTCAAGGCGACAAAGCTTTTTCACACGCCGCGCCACGCCTCTGAAACAATCTGCCCCTTGCCATGCGTGCCACAGACTGCCTCATTGTGTTCAAGAACCAACTAAAGACACTTCTTTTTAAACGTGCTTTTTCTCTTTAAATTATATGTGTGGACAGTGGCGAACTCCGGACTTTTCAATATCTACCTTTAACTATTATTATTATTACTCTCTCTTAATTTGTCGTTTTAATTAGTATTAGTATTATTACTATCCGCATCTATTTACTATTGATATGTATATGTATGTATATGTTAATGCTTTTATTTATTTATTTTATTTATTTATATATTTTTATTTTATTTTATAATCTTAATAGCTACATGCCATGTTTTTAGGATTGTAATGCGCCTCTGAATGGTAGTAACTGTCAGATTTATGGCGCAGAGAAATGCTGTAAATTATTATTATTATTATTATTGTGTATGGGACAATAGTTTTAGCAACACGTGCCATCCTTTAAAAAAATTGAATATGCCTATTTGTGATCAAAATTGTATTTTTATTTTGTTCATCCATGTATGAAATATATTCAGTTTATATAAACCCTATTAAGAAAAAAGGCTACGTCACATATGATCGCGCTATGATAAATATAACTAAAGCTTGGTATGGGCATAACCACTTTTTTTTTTATTTAACTGGAAACAATTCTGACCTGTAGTACTGATTATTAGTTATGTATCCATACATTTAGAAATAATTTTGTTCGTTATTTTTGTCTCAATCTACATAACTACCAACATTTACTTTTTTAAATAAACAATTTGTAACAGTGGCACATTGGTGAGGAAGCTTGTTATGGGATATAACCGTAAAAATTGGCCAATTAAAAAAATTGAATTATGTATCTTATGGAACTATATTATAGTGCGTTATGCCAATAAAATAGTTTAAATTTTGAATTTCCAATATTTAGTATTTTTTTGTGGTATCCGAAGTAAATGTTTAACAATGGAAAGCCTATTTTGCCTGTTTTAGGCTATTCTAACAGGAAATATGCCCCTTTCTCGCATTTTGGAAATTAAACATATCCTGAAAGTTCTCGTCGAAACGAATCCAACATTGTGTATAACTTATATGTAAGATAAAAAATGAGGAAATAATAGGAATTAATACAACGTGAAAAGTTAGAACTGTCAGATTTTCTTGGAGCAGCTCCAAAGCTGAGAAGGAACAACAGCATGAAGAGAGACCTTAGGAGGGCAGGTGTGAACAGCCAAGAATGCAAGGTCATTGCAGACAACAGACAGTGATGGGGGGAAGTAACAAGGAAAGCAAAAGAAGCTACTGAGTAACATCGACCCTCACCTGGAAGGGAGCAAGTGGAGGAAGAAGGAAAAAGAACTGTGGTGTGGCTGAATGCTTTAAAGGGACACTGATTAGCAAAACTATACAACTGTCAATTGATATATTTTGAAAGTGTTGTAACGGGAGAGAAGGTGAGAGGAAAGAAGGGAGGGAGGGAGGGAAGAGAGGATGAGAGGGAGGGAGAGAGGGAGGGAAAAAGGGAGGAGAAAGGGAGGGAGATATGGACGGAGAGAGGATGGACACAAAGGGGCAGGGGGAATGGACATGGGGAGGGGAGAAGGAGCAGAAAGTGGAGGGAGACGGAAAGGAAGAAGGAGACAGAGAGGGAGAGGGGACAGGAAAGAGAGGGAGGTAGAGAGAGTATCCCTGCAATAATGGACGTACAGAACGACACACAACACTCACTTGATGTCACAGCTCTTTCATCACCAATCCAGAAATTAACTGCATCAGGCTTTCGACCTACAATAAAGACAAGTGGCTTCATTAACAAATAACATGGCCTTAAAGTTCTGACCTCAAGAAATGTGTAATACACTATTAATCTACAACCCATATCATTATCAGCATCAGATTCAATCGGTATTGTAGTGGGAATAAACAAAGCAAACCAGCTACATGCCTACATGTCTACATGCCTACATGTCTACATGCCTACATGTCTACATGCCTACATGCCTACATGTCTACATGTCTACATGCCTACATGTCTGACTTAGAATCGACATCCTACATATGTCTTTGTAAGAATGACTGGAACTACCAGATTAAAAATTGAAGCAGATATACAAAGTCATAAACCTACGTTAATTATAATAAGATAACTTCTATTGCACCTAAATCCTTGGAAACCAAGCTCAGAGGCGCATCAAGACAAAATGATTGGTCAATCTCAAAATCCATAAACAATATTCCAGTTGTCAATAGATGGGTCAAGGTGCTAGGGAGCTATGGTGGATAAACAAGGTTGTAAAGATAAGTTTTTAAATTATGGCGGAATTTTGTAATATTTTCAACTGATCTAACACTAAGAGGAAACATATTCCAAAGAGTTGGTGCAGCAACAGAAAAAGCCCTAGTTCCAATGTTAGTGTTGCCTCTAGGAACAAAATGTAGATCAGAACTAGATGATCGGAGCTGGATAGGTTTTCTTACAGGAGTAAGGTGGCACCAATTTTATTGTTCGGCTTACGGACCCGCCGACGTTGTTTTTAATAAAACAGAAATAAAATTGCAATTTTTTACTATTATTTCTGATCGAAATGCCAAGCCAATGATTGGACGCTGCAGTGTGGTTTGGTATCAAGAAATTGAAGTTTGGCGCTGCTTCCCAAAAGGAAGTAACACAATTTAAATTATCGGACACAATCAACAATGTCATTTCCCGTGTTTGTAGCGACGCCGCTCTGATATTGAAAGTATGTGTTGCGTCGAATGCGCGGACTGTTGTTGAAATGACAGCGAGCGTCCTTGCGGATGCTACGTGAGCAATTCAGTGTTTAACATATTTATTTTCTTGAACGATGACAACATTAGTGCCACTGAAATGAAGCGAAAAGGCAACCTGATGGGTGACATTTTAGACACGATGCAAAATAGCAATAAAGAAAATAAACTGCCAATGTGCAACGCAGGCGAAACCAGTAACGTGCACATGTTTAACATGCTACTCATTCTGTCTACATGCAAAAATGTGAACATCGGATTTTGGCCAATCAAGTTCACATGTTGGGAAATCGGGTTGTAGACAGTCTTTTAAATGCTTGCATAGTCAGCATCGCATTGCATTACTTCAGAATAGAATAGCATAATTGTGCAAATGTATGCATAATACTAAGTATAAATTAATGTAGAGCTCTTTATTGATACACAATGAACATCCTACCTGAAATATGCGGTACTTATTTATTAGAAAACAAGGTTTCTTACCTAAAGCCTCTGTCGCCCATGTAATGTGTTCCTCTGCATCAGGTATTAACTCTGAAAACTCATCCATGAAATTTGAATTCTGTTTCTGTATGTAAAATATGCCATTGCTATTAGTTTTCCCTTCAAGAATGTCTAGGCAGTCAGATAATGGCATATGACGTTCCTCGGGCATGATAAACCTGTCCCCTTCCACTGCGTCAGCATAGCCACTAGGTGTCACTGTAATTGTGACAGTCTTCGTGCCTATCTTTTCTCTGAAAATGCAACAATGGAATTTCTACTCTGATACATATGTATTTTTATGAACATGAATTTTATTTACTTATACATATTCAATTTTATTGATTTTAATATATTCTATATAATATATATCTTATTAATTTTTTTTTATATTTATGTTTATTTTAAAACTATATTTCATATTTTAGTTACAAGTTTCATATTTTTTTAATATATATGTATATATATATAAGTATATATACAGTAAACCTCGCCTAAGTCGGATTCAATCGGACCGAGTGATTTAATCTGAGTTACGCGAAAATCTGACTTGGTCGAAGATGACATATCCCAATGCCAAAGGCAACCCTCTAAAAGCCCTTAGGTAACTGTGAATAGCACTTGAAGGTGACTGGATACTGCTGTAATTCTAAATAATTATTATGTTGATGTTCACAAGCAACATAAAACATTATGCAGTATTAGAATAGTGTTGTGCTTCATTTTGACATGAATCTCTAAGGTTATAGCTTAGTAATTATTATTGATTGTAAATGTCTGTCATCTTCTATCTCATGATAATGGCCTCTACTTGTCAGTCAACTCTTCGATTTCACCAGCATCAAACCAGAGTGTCTTAGTTAGCGTCCATAAAGATGCATGTGTGCCATCGAGTTTTATTATCTTATCTTCACACACCGAGACTTCGTCGCCCTCATCATCGCTCAGTAAACCAACCATGTGTGTCAGGGTGTTGTACGGTTTCAATGATCTGCTCGTTATTTGGAGTAGCCAACGTTTCTGCTGTCTCGTCCACACTAACACAGTCGTCCATCATGCAAACAGCATATCTATACATCTCGTGGAGCTTATTCCGTACGTTTCTGAATGAAGGAGCTGCTTCGTCTTCATCATCATCTTGACGCTCAACACCTTAGATGATTCCCGTTTTTGTAGGAGTTTAGAAGAGTTTACGGTTTCAGTTTGTTCCACGCTGGTTTCAGGGCAATGACGACATCCAACATCTTGAGAAAATGGCGCGACTCCTTCTGATGCCTCTAGTCTCCTGGAGGTTAGGATGTACCGGTAATGGAATGTCATATTCTTGGTTATACCAGCGTCCATTGGCTTGGTGATGCTAGTTGTATTAGGTGAGTGAAGACGTGACGCCTATGTACGTTGCTGTGGTGGTCTGGATTATTTTTTTGAATAGCCATTTTACTTTTTAGTTTATCTAGGTACATATACACCAAGTAACCAAGAGATTTTGTTGAATACTGCGATCCGACTTAGGCGAGGAAAAACAAATTGTTTCGGAGCAACTGGGCCGACTCAGTTATTCCGAGTTAGGTGAAGATCCGACTTAGACGAAGATTTTTATGGGAAATACATTACAAATCAACCGTTCCTCGGAATTCTGTCCGAGTTGAGTGAACATCCGACTTAGGCGAATCCGACTTAGGCGAGGTTTACTGTATATATAATACATTACATAACACTTGTGTCATTATATGAGAAAAGAGAATCCGAGGACTAAGAAAGCATTATTTTGAGTTCTACCTAAGGTATTGGGTGTTCCATTTTGTCAAGGCTGGCCAGTGGTCTATGACACCCTTGATGACAACAGGGCGATTGGCTGCCACCCAGTCCCTGTGAAACTCCAGGGGTGAAGGGGGGTGGCTCAACACCTTCACTTCCTTATCCAGGTACAGATCTGAAACAGAAGTAGGAACACTACAAACAGTAACTGGAAGATCTCAGATTAACTCAACACAAATTACAGTTGCAACAGTGGCGTAAGCAGGATTTTGTAAAGGGGAAGGGCAAAGGCGAAAAAGCTTAGTGAGCCGTTAGATCCCCATGGTAAAATGTAGTAGCATAATATATAAGAGCAGAAAGAAAACATGACCAAAGGAAAGGGGCATGGCTAATTTGCCCCCCAAACATGCCACTGATTGAGTTTATTCCTAAAAAAAATGTCTCAATCAAATATTCATTTCACAATTGCGTCTTAACTATCTCATTCATATTCATTATTACCATATACTTTATTTGCACTACCAAAACAGTGTTATATATATTAATTAATTAAAATGTGGTTTTATTGTTTTTTTACTTATAATTAAACTGACCCACAACCAACCTCTTGCTTCAGTGCCGAGTGATTTCAAGCAATCACCTAAATCACGAAAATTCATTTTGCTGTATTGTACAGACTACAGTGTATTGGTTCTGCTGATAGCGGTAGGCAAGATAATAACACCGAAACAGGGTCACAGCATGTGCCCAGAGCCGGGCTCCTGTGCTTGGTGGGTTAATGTGATTGGCATGGCACGATTAGAATAGCCAACGGCAACAGCCACACCAATCAAGAATATAATTGAATAGTCTATATATCCCACGTATGCTTCGCAAATCACCCTCCTAATTACAACCACACGAGTTGTACTGTATGTTGTGAGGCCAAAATACGGTTTTCATCAAACGGGACCAACGTACAACCTAATTATCCGAGTAATGCTCATGCCACACGATAGACGCTGGTCGGTCTTCGTTCGTTTCATTGGTCAACTAGATGATAAAGCGCCAAGTTCGGAATCGTGAGTATTTGTTTTATAGCGGCGTCGTGTGCACTATTCAGTTGGGCACACGCTCATTCAACGGCGAGGTTTTGTGCCAGATATTCCCGATTAACATCCCCACCAGATAAAACGGTTGCATGCAACACAAATAACGTTTATCCGTAACGTAATGTGTGTTTACTGTGAGACTCTGCATTATCGCCCACCCTTTTCCCAGGCCACGGCGGGTATCTTTAAAACTTTATCTTGATTGATACATTGCAGATCTATACCAATACTGGCTTGATTGCAACGGAATCGGGAGTGCGCTCAATGTTTAGTTGTGGCCGATCCGGCGCCGGAAGGTTGTAACCGAGTCCGCCGTCACAGTGCTCTCTTCCAGGTGGTTCCTGTCAATCACGATTCACATTCACAGTGAATTTCCACCACAAACACAGTCTGTAGTACTACGAAATAGAAGTGTCTATATTGTTCAGTCCTGCTGTTTGGCACCTTAAATGGTTTACTGTTGTTGGTAGCAGACCTATCTACTATGTTGTCAGCCACACAGTCCTTCTATTTCTTAGCACTTATATGTCTCTTGTTGGTTTTTTTTGGCTCAAGGAAGCGATCAGAAGGCATAGCTGGTACCAACAGGTTCCTCAACCACCTTGTACATGAAGATCAGGCAGAGCTGTCTTGTGCGTTCTTGTAGGCGAAGGAGATTAAGTCTGTGTAGCATGGCGGTGACACATCCAAAGTCTCTGTGGAGTGGAAATCTTGGGTGATGAAGCGTGATGCTCTGTTCTGTACTCGCTCTAGGCTCTAGAGGGTGTCCCAGATTTCAGCACCATACTCTAGAACTGGTCTGACAAGGCTCAGGTATGCCATAAGATGGCATTCCTAGGGCCAGTGTTTAAGGTTTCGCTGGAGGAAACCTAGTGTAGAGCTTGCTTTCTTAGTGATGTTGGAGATGTGAGTGTGCCACTTGAGGTCATCTGAAATTGGAGTCCAAGGTATGGGTTGTTGGGGACTTGCTTGAAGATGCTATTGCCAAGACTGTAAAAAATACTTGGATTTGTTTCTGATGCGGAGTATGTAACATTTTTAGGGTTGAATCACGTACTCCACTTGTGGGCCCAGTCTTCCAGTTAGCGGAGATCTTCCTGTAGGATAAGGTGGTCCAGGTATGCCTGGACCTTCCTGTAAAGCAGACAGTCGTCTGCATACACTCGCACCTGTGATTTCTCTGATAAGGGTAAGTCACTGATGTGACAGAGGAATAGAATCGGTGCAAGCACTGCCCCTTGTGAGACTCCAGATTCAACAGTTACCTCATTAGATGACCTGCCCTCTAGCACTGCTCTCATGGTCCTGTTGGTGAGAGAACTGGTCAGCCAGGCATGTGTAGTGCCCTCAATACCATACTTTTTAAGCTTAGTTTTTTTAAGTTTCCTATGAAGGACAGTATCAAAGGCCTTACTGAAGTCAAGTTTAGAAATGTCCTCTTGCTTGCCCTTGTCGTATGAAATGAGAAAATCGTTTAAGGTAGTGATTAGAAAACCCTGATCAGAATCCATGGTTCACTGATGAGAGGATCTGGTTCTTTTCTAGGTGATTCAGAAGATGTCGGCATACAATGTGCTGTACTTGTAGGAGCTTACAGCACACGGAGGTCAGCGAAACAGGTCTAGTTGGATGCTTGGTGTCTATGACCTTTTTTGAAGACTCTAGAAATGTTACCTGATAGCCAGTCCGTTGGTAGAATGCCTGGGTCCAGGGACTTCTGGAAGATATCTGTCAAGGCTGGAGCTATGGCATCTGCACTGTTTTTTAGGACTGCATTGGGTATGGCATCGGGGCCACATGCTTTTGCAGGCTTTACACTTTGAAGAAGTTTAGGTACACTGGCCACAATGATGGTAATGTTTTCTATTGACTGTCATGTGTGGTCATCCATGGGTGGTAGTGGTGACCCATCTACAGGTGTGAATACTGACTGGAACTGCTTTGAACAGTAGTATCCTGGCTTTGGACTTGCTCTCACTAAACAAGGTTGCCTTTTCTTTGAGTGGGGATACACCGATGTTGTCTTGCCTTACTCTTGATATATTGCCAAAAGGGTTTGCTGTTATTCATGTGTAGGCCTTCCTCAATCAAGCTATTGATGTGCTCCCATTCAGCTCACTGTATGCTGCATTCTCTCTGAAAGTGTCTGTAGTTGTCCCAGTTCCGGTGTTTCTTGGCTCGGACATAAAATCTTTGTTTCTTCTTCAACATACGTTGAATTTTCGTTGTTATCCATGGTGCTCTTTGACATACGCCATGTATTCTGGACAGAATGTGCTTTTCTGTCATTGGGGCTGTTTTGAAGTGTGACCGTAGTTCCTGGACTCCTACTTCCCTCCAGTACATGTTGTAATCTTATCCTCTGCGTCGCGCAAGCTTGCCCAGTCTGCCCTTGAGAAGATGAAGCATTTTCGTTTCTTCTGCTTGATATATTCTGGTTTAGAGTCTATGTCTGTAACGATCATGTCGTGGTCCGAAATGCCTGGCACTGAGACAGAGTTCTTTGGTAGGGTTGGTGGTAAATATGAGGTCCGGTATACTGTCCAGTCGTGTAGTGTCCCTGAGCATTTGGGTGAAACTGATGGCAGTCGTGGTGTCAATGCAGGGCCTCAACCAGAGACCCATCCACCCGTCCTGTGGACGGGAATATTCATAAATTGCGTTTTTTGGACGGGGTCAAATTGATTGTGGACGGGTCCGTCCATGTCGTTTTTTTTGCGCGGGCCAGCCCATCCATGCCATTTTTACGATGTCATTGAAACTGCCGCGAAGCCAGTTACAAAATCTACAGAGACTGGTTTTGAAAATCGCCCACCCGGATCGCCTGGCCAGCTCCTCGACACACGCCAGGCCTCGACATGCTAAGATAATTGTCACCTACCCGCTAGCGGTGACTTGCTAGGGTGATTGTTACCTACTCGCTAGCGGTTACTCCTTGAAAGGCACCCGACACTTGTCTATGTAGACTAAATAATCCTATTTGAGGTCAACATCAGGGCAGGGAGATACAATAAGCACTTGCCGATTATGACGCGTTCTTGGAAAACGAATGGAATTCCGCGTAATCGACGTTTCGAAACGGGATTTGTGTTTTTCAACGGAAACTCCGTAAACGCTAAGAGTAGAATAACCAACACCATAAACTATACTGAATTTATTGGAGATATTTTGAAACAAACATGATTACTATGCAACATTATTAGTTTATTTTGGTGAATTTAAGATGATTTTTAAAACGCGCATGGCAAATCGTTACGAGTGTGATGGCGCCGGTGCTACCTCGTGAGTGTGATGGCGCCGGTGCTACCTCGTGAGTGTGATGGCGCCGGTGCTACCTCGTGAGTCGTGTCAACTAAAGGCAAAGACCGTGTATCAAGATAAAACGGTGCAGCATGCGCTATTTCCATTGTTCAAAGTACGTAAGTGGAGCGGTTAGTCCACCATTCTGGAGGCACGCCAAGCCAGATCATATGCATTGACGCACGTGGTAGCCTCCCAAATGGCGGGCAAAAACTCCAATTGTAGACTGTCATGATTTCGCTCAGTGACGCCACCTGTCTAAATATAGGCTCCTTGACCTTCGTATGAACCGACGTAAACAGGGATGTGGGCAAAAGGCGCTAACATAAACCGTTTTGCGATTGTTGTCTAGCTGTCGGCTAAGAGCATTGAAGACATGTTGCTAACTAAATGTAATTGTCACATCGTTATAACATGCATAAGTGTACATATTCCGGTTTCGAACACAAAACTCGAAGGAATAACAACAGCCTAGGTTACGCTGGCTCAAAGTGATATACCTTGTGTTTTGTAGTTCAAACAAATTCTGTTGGTTGGCGTCGTATATAGCGCTAGCTAAAATGAAACAGCATCAGTGATTTGAACATTTATAATTCTTAATATGATTGCTTGTGTAAATTACATTTGTCAATGTATATATTTAGCACTGCAGCATGAGGAACAACCAGACATTTATGTTATTGTGTGACAGGAAATATTGTATTATCTAAATTTATTATGTACAGTTGTTATTGTGTTGTAAATATTATTAGAAAAGTTAACCACACAATAAACAGTATTATTTAGATGCAGAGATCATAACGTTGTGATATTTTAAATATTTGACAGAATGTATTATTTTTCAAAGTTAACTTTGAAATAAAATATTACTTTTCTGAACAGAAATGGGCTTCTTTTTCCACTTTTAAACAGAAAATGCACCATTTGACACAAACATTGCTAGTTACAATTCTGATCACACGTGAGATATGCATTCAGCCATCATAAATGGTAATATGTACACTGTACTTTTAGTTTACTTTTATATTTTATGATTGGACACACTAAGTATGATTACCAAAAAATGCCATGCTGGTGTATATATATATATATATACGTTATGACATAGTGAATCTAAAAACCAATGTTTACATTTTTAAAGGTATATATGGCAGCCATCTTGGATTTTTAGTCCTTTGGGCCGAAGGTCCAATGGACTGTTGCAATCACTCTGTGTCCGCCATTAGCTGTCGTATCTCAGAAATATGTAGTTATATATACT
>CM034536.1:58076764-58130919 GCA_020002185.1 Paraescarpia echinospica
ACCATGACTTCACTATTTGTTTACAGGTGATCTATTGAATGCGATCAACCATAACTCTGCTCTTTGTGGACAAATGATCTGTTGAATGCGATCAACCATAACTCTGCTCCATGTGTACAGGTGATCTGTTAAATGCAGTCAACCGTGACTTTGTTCTTGTGTATAGGTGATCTGTTGAATGCGATCAACCGTGACTTTGGGAGTGTAGCAGAGATGCAGAACAAGCTGAGCATGTCATCAGTGGGAGTGCAGGGTTCAGGCTGGGGCTGGCTGGGATACAACAAGGTCACCAGCAGACTGCAGGTGGTTGCTTGTCCCAACCAAGACCCTCTAGAAGCGACCACAGGTGACCGTCATCATAGGGATCATCTCAGAATATCAATGTCCGATATCAGACAAAATTACTTTAATTTGGGGAGGGGGTCAGAGGCAGTGTTCGTATGGCATCGGACATTGATAGTTTATGTTTTGGACCTATACTATTAATATATATATTGATAGATCATATCAATATTTACAAACTTTCGTCAGGGGGAGGAGTTGGGGAGCTGAGGCCAGATGAAAGTAATTTAATCTGATATTGGACGTCAGCGTTCTGAGATGATCCCTTGCTTTTAGTTATGTTACTACCGGTACCTACCTCTTTCATGTAAGCAACCAGCATATTTGCTTACTCCTGTATAACAAAACATACCCAGTGTCAATCAACTAGTTCTGATTTACTTTTTGTTGCTAGGGCTTTTTCTGTTGCTGCACCAACTCTTTAGAAAATGTTCCCTTTTAGTGTTAGATCATTTGAAATTCTGCCATCATTTAAAAACTTATCTTTATAACCTTACGTATCCACCTTTGCTTCCTGGAGTATCCATCCATCTGATGACAACTTATATACTGCTTATCGATTTTAAGGTTGAATAACCCTTTTGTCTTGATGTGACTCTGAACTTGGTAGCCAAGGATTTAGGCACAAAAGAAGTTACCTTATTATTATTAACAATGTACAAGTAGATAGGGCACTGGACTGATGATCGAGAGGATTAGAGTTTGAGTCCACCTGCTGCTGTTATGAAACTTGGCAGTTTTATTGACTTTATTCTGCCCCTGTCTTTTGGAAGAAGCCATTGGTCCCATCTACCTGGTGTCGATGTCAGGGGAAAAAATACATCCCATACAATGAGTAACCTGTCGCTGATTAAGCACCCTAGAAAAATGAAACTAAACCATGCTGTAGATGTGACAACAATAATTTAACAACAAATATGGTGGCAAACCAAAAAAGGGCTATTGATTCATTCCAGTCTCGTCATAATCGCACCCTCTTCCTTCTGTTTTTTATTTCGCTCTATAAGGAAGAGGATTTCAGGGTAAAACACGATAAACACCATTTTTAAAATTTTGACCAAACAAGGACGAAACGTTTATTGAAACGTGTTTAGCTAGGATACTAATTAATTTATACGGAAATGCGATAAATCACCATTAACCAAATCTGCAAAAAATATCTCGGACTTTGCTACCATTAATAGTTTTGGATTGTTACATACATCAACTTCATTTACAAGTTTTTATTTAAACTTTGAGGATGAAACACAAAAGTTACATTTTCTCAAAACCAAGAAAATGGATATATCACATTTTGCCCTGAACTCTTCATATTCGAAGTTCTAACCCGGTTGTTGCCTCTACTCATATCTCTGTCAAGGTAACGATTGTGTTTCTTTGTTCAGGTCTCGTGCCACTGTTTGGCATTGATGTCTGGGAGCATGCCTATTACCTGCAGTACAAGAACGTCCGGCCCGACTACGTGAAAGCCATCTGGAATGTGGCTAACTGGAAAGACATCGGCCAGAGATTTGAGAAAGCGAGGCAGTAAACACGTAGTTCTGAATGCTGCTCCAGGATGTAGACATTCAACGATTGCAAAGGCAGATAGCAACTATCTGGAGAAAGTCACTGATACTAATTACTAAGTGATAGTAACAGTAACTATTAGTTGCAGCTCTGCGTCAGAAAAGCCTGCTGTTTTGGTATCATGAAAATGCAGGCTTGATGATGTGCTCAAAGCAATGTGTGCTTTCCAAGACGTATTCTGAGTTTCATGCAGCATTTTGTTGAAGAAGTTTCGTTTGCAGGTTGATGTCACTTTCCATGTCACAGGAAACTTCTTTAGCTGATGGAATTGGCTGATGAACACTGGTTTTGTAAAAGTTCAGTGAATGATTTCATGTAATATAAATTTATTATGAACCGGTTCTTGTTCTCAACATATTTTGCTCAGTGCACATTTGATTTTAAGTAAATCTCTGAAGCACTATAATTGTCTTTATTATTTTGTATCTAAGCTAAAAGCTTTCATAATATGCACCGTGGGTCTTAAGACTTTGTGCATGCTGTCTGCCAAAAAATTATTCAGTATGGAAAACAGATTATAATACTGGTGTTGTTGTACTGGTCATGTGCAGATATTGTGATTGTCTCACGTATTACCTACTGGAGAAATGTAAAGTTAGTGGTATATATCCATCATTAGCTGTACGATGTTCTGCCATGTGACTTGCCATGATATAAAATCTAAAAATGTCATTGACTAACATCATGTGGTATTTGCAGAATCACTGGAAAATAAACTTGATTCTTGTTGTTGAAATGACTGTTGTAATTGATTTGTTTGGAAATGCATAACTGTTAGCTGTCTACAAATAGGTGACAGGTCCCCGAGGTACGGACATAAGGTACGATAATTTGCACAGGGTGAAAGCATCAATTTTATTTTAATTGCAGAAAAATAGAAAATTGACTACCAGTTTGAATTATGCTTTTTGAAACAATACTTGTTATGTTATGGATTGAACGGAATGTGATCTGAAACAACGTAAATACCTCGCTTTAAATCCCATTTTCTCAAAATTTGAATTCTTAGGGTAAGTAAATTCAACCATCCATAACTTTGCAAAGAATTGACTTGCATGGAAGACTGGTGTCATCGTATGCACTGTATGGTTGTATGGGGGGCTTTGTGAAAATGAACACAATTTTATGGGGGTACATACCAGTTTTACGAAGCGTAACGAGGGGGTCTCTAAAATGTTCACAAATAGTGACATATTTTATGGATGGTCCCTTGGCATATCAGTTAACCAATGAAAACTGTTGTACTTGAAATACACGAGATGCAGACCTGGGGCGGAAGTACTCGGTACTTGTGTACTCGAGTACATTTTTGAAGTACTCGTACTCGTAAAACTTATGGGTCATGTACTCGTACTCATTGTACTCAGATTTTACGAGTACATCTGAGTACTTTCTCAATATATACTGGGAACAATTAATTTATTTGCAGTTATAAAATCAAACTTTCCTGAAATATTTAAATGCTCAACTATTTTTTTTTAATACTTTGTTATTTCACATAGAATGCCACCTTACCATCCCTACACATAGTACATCCTCATTCTCTGATAGCCACGAGTCCATGACTATGATACCCTAACATGGCAACAGGCAGCATCTTTCCCCAGTCAGAAACACCCTGTTAAGCAAACAATAATTGTAGGCTATCAGTTCAGGCCATAAAACAGTTTAATCAAGCCACCAGGATGTCCATAAAGAGCCAACTACTAGTAGCAGTTAACCCACCTGTTAGACAGGGAATGCATTTAATGTAGTCTGGAGACCATGCAACTTGGCACTGGCCGACAGTGCTAACTGCTAAGAACAAGAACAGCCAGTCTTCCTCTGTAGAAGTAAGGTGGCTCAAGTCAGACGTCACCTTACACTAATATAATCGGAACATGCACTGAGGGAGCAGAGATAAGAGAAATGCTAAACAAAGACATGTAGCCAGTGGGATGCCAGGTAACAAATCCTCCTGTTGGTTGCTTTGTTTTACCTGCTTAACCTTAAAGGAGGAGGAGCATAGTAAACAAACGAAATGAACTAAACATTATGGTAGAAGAGATTGACCCTCATATAATAGGTATAACCGAATCCTGGACCACCACCGATATATCAGATGCTGAATTGGGACTGACAGGATATGTAATGTTTAGAAAAGATAGAATAGGAAGAAAGGGAGGTCGAGTTATTTTATATATTAAAGAATCTATTCAGGCTTATGAAATAAAATTAGAAAGAGAAGCAGATTGCGAAGAAGCTGTTTGGTGTAACATGGTTACAGGAAACTCAACGTTAACGATTGGGTTAGTTTATCGAAGTCCAAACATAAGCATAGAAGAGAATGAAAAAATACAAAACGCTATAAGGGAAGTAAGCAAACGGGACTGTGTTATTATGGGGGATTTTAACCACGGGCATATACAATGGAAGTCTCTACAGAGTATGGGGAGTGAGGACCACAAGTTTTAGTTTTAGTTCAAGATACATTCCTTTCTCAACATGTGCTAGAACCAACCAGGGGTGAGAATGTGTTAGACATAGTTTTGTCCTCACAGAATGAATTAGTTGACAATGTCAAGATACGTGAGCCACTGGGGAGTAGCGATCACAACCAGATACACTTTACCATCAAAGTAAAATCAGAAAGGAATAGTAAAATGCAGTATAGGAGAAATTTCCACAAAGGAAGGTATAAGGACATGAGGAAATATTTAGCAAAGATAGACTGGAATAACACACTGAAAAATAAGACGGCAACAGAATGCTGGAATATATTAAAGAGTGAAATTAAGTGCATAGTCGATAAATTTGTACCCTTCAAAAAAACAAGGAAAACGGTCAAAAAAGAAACACTTATCGAAAGAAGCCATTAGAAAAATTAAGTATAAACAAATGATGTGGAAGTCATATAGATGTACTGGAAATGATGAAGATTACAACAGTTATAAAGAAGCACTTAACCAAGCTACAGCTGAAATTAGAAATTCAAAGAGAAACTATGAACAACAATTAGCTAGTAATATAAAACATGACAGCAAGAGTTTTTATGCGTATGTTCGAAGCAAACAGAAAGTTCGAGATAAGGTCGGTCCTCTAGAAGATAGTGCTGGAAATATAATATCAGAGGGATTCTTAATGGCAGAAGACCTGAATGAGTACTTTAATTCAGTGTTTACCAGAGAAGATATTAGTTCACTGCCAGTACCAGAGGCTAAGTTCAAGGGGCAGATTCAGACTATTTAGGACAATTAATTGTAACCCCGGAAATGGTAGCTAAGAAAATAAGGGCTATGAAGAATAATAAATCACCTGGAGTGGATGGTATTCCACCCAAACTACTATTGGAAATTGTAGAACAAATTAGCATACCGCTTGCAACAGTTTTCAACTTGTCATTACAAGAGGGAGTGGTTCCTTTAGAATGGAAAGAAGCAAACATTATACCGTTATTTAAAAAAGGTTCGAGAAACAAGTCAGAGAACTATAGACCAGTGAGTTTAACATCAGTGATTTGTAAATTATTAGAAAGACTAATTAAAGATCACATGGTGGATTTTCTTGTTAAATACAACTTGATTAACCCATCTCAACATGGTTTTTTTAAAGCGAGGTCATGCTTAACAAATATGTTATATTTTTTGGAAGACATTACTAAGTGGGTAGATGAGGGATCACCAGTAGATATCGTCTACTTAGATTTTCAAAAAGCTTTCGACAAAGTACCACATCAAAGATTACTGCTTAAACTAAAGGCCAATGGCATAGGAAATGGTATCATAAACTGGATAGAACAATGGCTGATTGACAGAAGACAACGTGTAGTAGTTGATGGGGAGGCTTCAAACTGGAAATCGGTATTGAGTGGGGTACCACAGGGATCAGCATTAGGACCTATATTATTCTTAATATATATCAACGATTTGGATGATGAATAACAAGCAAGGTGTTGAAATTTGCAGATGATACAAAAGTGTTTAGAAGGAATTAAAAGTAATGGAGATAGACAGCATTTACAAGATGATCTTGACAGGTTGATAAAATGGTCTGAAAAGTGGCAAATTTATGTTGTTTAATTTTGGGACATGTAAATGCCTCTACACAGGACATGGGAACGAAGATGTACAATATACAATTGGGGGCACTGTACTACTGTAAAAGAAAAGGACTTAGGGTTAACCATTAGTGCTGATATGCAGTATGGAATTGCAGCTTCAAAAGGAAATCAAATTCTTGGATTAATTAGGCGAAATTTAGCGTATAAGTAAAAAGAACTAATAATACCACTGTACAAAACAATAGTTAGGCCTCATTTAGAATATTGTATACAAGCGTGGAGGCCATAACGCAAGAAGGACATAGATATGCTAGAAAAAGTACAGAGGAGAATGACTAAAATTATACCAAAACTGAGGGATCTTAGTTACGAAATATGCCTAAAAGAATGTGGTTTAACAACACTAGAGACCAGGAGGTTGAGAGGTGATCAGATACAAGTTTTTAAAATATTGAATGGTTATTAAAATATTAATAAAAATATGTTTTTCTCAGTTAAGAAAGATAGAAGGACTAGAGGACATGAACTTACATTAGTAAAGGAGCAGTGTAGATTAGATATCAGAAAGTTCTAATTTTCCCAAAGGACTGCAAAAGATTTGAATAGATTATTTGCTGATTCAGATTGTGTGGGTGCTAGTAGCGTGAATGTTTAAAAATAAAATCGACATACCTCAGAAGGGCGGGATACACGTAGATAAAAGGGTTGGACTTTCGATAAGCCAAAGGGCTTCCTTGTCCACTTGCCATCTAAAGTTAATTCCCTTGTTGGCAGTCTTGTTAAATAACATCTAGCAATATTGACCGAACTATTTCACTATTGCACCCGTGCTCGAAACAATAATTCCAATAAATATAATTATAAAAATACAAGCTCACATAGATGCGTAAGCAAGCTCGTTTTATCCCCGGATATCAAGAGCGTGGAACCTAATCTCTACAGAACTAGTAAGACTCCCTTCAATGGATGATTTCAACTACAGTGGGACCTCCCTAGTAAGGTCACTCTCGGGACTGAGCAAAAGTGACCTGAATAGCGAGGTGACCGTTTTAGCGAGACTAATTTCCTCTACTTTACTGTTACAGAACTAATTTGGCACTGTCACCTTAATTGCAAGGTGGCTGTATTACTGAGGTGACCATAAAGCGAGGTTCAACTGTACACAGAATACTTAATTAACTGCGCTGTTTTCGTGTGTTCATATTCATACACCCCCTGCATGTGCACTATAAACCCCCCTAAGTCTAGTCCAAGGGGGGCTATATGGAGCATACCATGAAGACTGAATCTCGTTCTGCCGGAAATGACTCACCGTAAGGGATGAATGGTTGGTCGGTAGGTGGCAGCAGAGTGAAGGTCTTGTGACCAGACACAACGCAGTACAGGTTCTCATAGTGGTCCTTGTGCACTGTTGATGACACCAGTATAATAATAATATTACATGAAACATGTTTTTTTAATAAATGAAATATATGTTTTATTATTCAGACTAACTTGTTTTAACTTTGTGATATTTATATGTATTCTAACTTAAACTTTGTGATGGTTATATGTATTATAATTATTGTACATTAGTTAACCTGTTTGAAATAGCTGATTGATCAATGTTGATATATAATATATATTAATTAACTAATTTATTTACTTAGCATTTAAACTAACTTGCTTTAATTTATTTATTCTTATATTTGATTGTTTTATTTGTACTGTTTATGTAGTAGTACTGGTACAACATTGCAACATTTTATTTATATAGTGTTATGTAATATAAGAAATGTCTATTTCATGGAAAAAATCAGCCAATATGGAATCTATAAAACTGACTGTTTAAATAAAATCCTCCCAACATTTGGCCAACCGAAGTCAGAGTATTCAAGTGCACGGAAGAGAATCAGCGGAAAGTCCAGTGATGTACGGAGTCCCGCAAGGTTCCGTTCTCGGCCCGCTCATGTTCAGTTGTTACACGGCACCACTCGGAGATATCGCACGTCAGCATGGAATCAACATGCATCTATATGCTGATGATACCCAACTCTACATCGCCTTCAGTCCTCTCTCGGAGGAAGACACAACCCAAGCTGTGAAGCGCATACAAGCATGTGTCACTGAAATACAAGCTTGGATGCACATTAATAAACTCAAACTCAAAGCTGACAAAACAGAGGCTATTGTGATATGTTCGCCGCACATCAAGAACAAACTTTCTATGCCGCACATAGAAGTTGCCAATAACATCGTGCCTACTTCCACTGTGGCCAGGAACATTGGTGTTTTCTTCGATGATGCCCTAAACATGAACAACCATGTACACTACATATGTCGTGTAGCATATTTCCATCTACACAGTATTGGAAGAATTCAAAATCTTCTAGACAGGAAAACGACAGAGATGATGGTGCATACTTACGTGACGTCTCGTCTTGACAATGGAAATGGTCTGCTTTACGGGATTTCTGACCATCTCCTCACCAGACTCCAGAGAGTGCAAAATGCTGCAGCCCGTCTCATAACCAAAACTAAGAAGCACGACCACATCACTCGTGCTCTAATTGCGCTTCATTGGTTGCCGATTAAACAGCGCATCGAGTACAAACTACTCCTGCTTACGTTCCGCAGTTTGCATGGCATGTGTGCGTCGTACCTAGCGGACCTGCTAACTCGACACCAGCCCACTCGCACGTTACGCTCCGCCGACGCTCACCTGCTCGAGGTCCCGCGCAGCAAGCTTTGTACTCAAGGCGACAAAGCTTTTTCACACGCCGCGCCACGCCTCTGAAACAATCTGCCCCTTGCCATGCGTGCCACAGACTGCCTCATTGTGTTCAAGAACCAACTAAAGACACTTCTTTTTAAACGTGCTTTTTCTCTTTAAATTATATGTGTGGACAGTGGCGAACTCCGGACTTTTCAATATCTACCTTTAACTATTATTATTATTACTCTCTCTTAATTTGTCGTTTTAATTAGTATTAGTATTATTACTATCCGCATCTATTTACTATTGATATGTATATGTATGTATATGTTAATGCTTTTATTTATTTATTTTATTTATTTATATATTTTTATTTTATTTTATAATCTTAATAGCTACATGCCATGTTTTTAGGATTGTAATGCGCCTCTGAATGGTAGTAACTGTCAGATTTATGGCGCAGAGAAATGCTGTAAATTATTATTATTATTATTATTGTGTATGGGACAATAGTTTTAGCAACACGTGCCATCCTTTAAAAAAATTGAATATGCCTATTTGTGATCAAAATTGTATTTTTATTTTGTTCATCCATGTATGAAATATATTCAGTTTATATAAACCCTATTAAGAAAAAAGGCTACGTCACATATGATCGCGCTATGATAAATATAACTAAAGCTTGGTATGGGCATAACCACTTTTTTTTTTATTTAACTGGAAACAATTCTGACCTGTAGTACTGATTATTAGTTATGTATCCATACATTTAGAAATAATTTTGTTCGTTATTTTTGTCTCAATCTACATAACTACCAACATTTACTTTTTTAAATAAACAATTTGTAACAGTGGCACATTGGTGAGGAAGCTTGTTATGGGATATAACCGTAAAAATTGGCCAATTAAAAAAATTGAATTATGTATCTTATGGAACTATATTATAGTGCGTTATGCCAATAAAATAGTTTAAATTTTGAATTTCCAATATTTAGTATTTTTTTGTGGTATCCGAAGTAAATGTTTAACAATGGAAAGCCTATTTTGCCTGTTTTAGGCTATTCTAACAGGAAATATGCCCCTTTCTCGCATTTTGGAAATTAAACATATCCTGAAAGTTCTCGTCGAAACGAATCCAACATTGTGTATAACTTATATGTAAGATAAAAAATGAGGAAATAATAGGAATTAATACAACGTGAAAAGTTAGAACTGTCAGATTTTCTTGGAGCAGCTCCAAAGCTGAGAAGGAACAACAGCATGAAGAGAGACCTTAGGAGGGCAGGTGTGAACAGCCAAGAATGCAAGGTCATTGCAGACAACAGACAGTGATGGGGGGAAGTAACAAGGAAAGCAAAAGAAGCTACTGAGTAACATCGACCCTCACCTGGAAGGGAGCAAGTGGAGGAAGAAGGAAAAAGAACTGTGGTGTGGCTGAATGCTTTAAAGGGACACTGATTAGCAAAACTATACAACTGTCAATTGATATATTTTGAAAGTGTTGTAACGGGAGAGAAGGTGAGAGGAAAGAAGGGAGGGAGGGAGGGAAGAGAGGATGAGAGGGAGGGAGAGAGGGAGGGAAAAAGGGAGGAGAAAGGGAGGGAGATATGGACGGAGAGAGGATGGACACAAAGGGGCAGGGGGAATGGACATGGGGAGGGGAGAAGGAGCAGAAAGTGGAGGGAGACGGAAAGGAAGAAGGAGACAGAGAGGGAGAGGGGACAGGAAAGAGAGGGAGGTAGAGAGAGTATCCCTGCAATAATGGACGTACAGAACGACACACAACACTCACTTGATGTCACAGCTCTTTCATCACCAATCCAGAAATTAACTGCATCAGGCTTTCGACCTACAATAAAGACAAGTGGCTTCATTAACAAATAACATGGCCTTAAAGTTCTGACCTCAAGAAATGTGTAATACACTATTAATCTACAACCCATATCATTATCAGCATCAGATTCAATCGGTATTGTAGTGGGAATAAACAAAGCAAACCAGCTACATGCCTACATGTCTACATGCCTACATGTCTACATGCCTACATGTCTACATGCCTACATGCCTACATGTCTACATGTCTACATGCCTACATGTCTGACTTAGAATCGACATCCTACATATGTCTTTGTAAGAATGACTGGAACTACCAGATTAAAAATTGAAGCAGATATACAAAGTCATAAACCTACGTTAATTATAATAAGATAACTTCTATTGCACCTAAATCCTTGGAAACCAAGCTCAGAGGCGCATCAAGACAAAATGATTGGTCAATCTCAAAATCCATAAACAATATTCCAGTTGTCAATAGATGGGTCAAGGTGCTAGGGAGCTATGGTGGATAAACAAGGTTGTAAAGATAAGTTTTTAAATTATGGCGGAATTTTGTAATATTTTCAACTGATCTAACACTAAGAGGAAACATATTCCAAAGAGTTGGTGCAGCAACAGAAAAAGCCCTAGTTCCAATGTTAGTGTTGCCTCTAGGAACAAAATGTAGATCAGAACTAGATGATCGGAGCTGGATAGGTTTTCTTACAGGAGTAAGGTGGCACCAATTTTATTGTTCGGCTTACGGACCCGCCGACGTTGTTTTTAATAAAACAGAAATAAAATTGCAATTTTTTACTATTATTTCTGATCGAAATGCCAAGCCAATGATTGGACGCTGCAGTGTGGTTTGGTATCAAGAAATTGAAGTTTGGCGCTGCTTCCCAAAAGGAAGTAACACAATTTAAATTATCGGACACAATCAACAATGTCATTTCCCGTGTTTGTAGCGACGCCGCTCTGATATTGAAAGTATGTGTTGCGTCGAATGCGCGGACTGTTGTTGAAATGACAGCGAGCGTCCTTGCGGATGCTACGTGAGCAATTCAGTGTTTAACATATTTATTTTCTTGAACGATGACAACATTAGTGCCACTGAAATGAAGCGAAAAGGCAACCTGATGGGTGACATTTTAGACACGATGCAAAATAGCAATAAAGAAAATAAACTGCCAATGTGCAACGCAGGCGAAACCAGTAACGTGCACATGTTTAACATGCTACTCATTCTGTCTACATGCAAAAATGTGAACATCGGATTTTGGCCAATCAAGTTCACATGTTGGGAAATCGGGTTGTAGACAGTCTTTTAAATGCTTGCATAGTCAGCATCGCATTGCATTACTTCAGAATAGAATAGCATAATTGTGCAAATGTATGCATAATACTAAGTATAAATTAATGTAGAGCTCTTTATTGATACACAATGAACATCCTACCTGAAATATGCGGTACTTATTTATTAGAAAACAAGGTTTCTTACCTAAAGCCTCTGTCGCCCATGTAATGTGTTCCTCTGCATCAGGTATTAACTCTGAAAACTCATCCATGAAATTTGAATTCTGTTTCTGTATGTAAAATATGCCATTGCTATTAGTTTTCCCTTCAAGAATGTCTAGGCAGTCAGATAATGGCATATGACGTTCCTCGGGCATGATAAACCTGTCCCCTTCCACTGCGTCAGCATAGCCACTAGGTGTCACTGTAATTGTGACAGTCTTCGTGCCTATCTTTTCTCTGAAAATGCAACAATGGAATTTCTACTCTGATACATATGTATTTTTATGAACATGAATTTTATTTACTTATACATATTCAATTTTATTGATTTTAATATATTCTATATAATATATATCTTATTAATTTTTTTTTATATTTATGTTTATTTTAAAACTATATTTCATATTTTAGTTACAAGTTTCATATTTTTTTAATATATATGTATATATATATAAGTATATATACAGTAAACCTCGCCTAAGTCGGATTCAATCGGACCGAGTGATTTAATCTGAGTTACGCGAAAATCTGACTTGGTCGAAGATGACATATCCCAATGCCAAAGGCAACCCTCTAAAAGCCCTTAGGTAACTGTGAATAGCACTTGAAGGTGACTGGATACTGCTGTAATTCTAAATAATTATTATGTTGATGTTCACAAGCAACATAAAACATTATGCAGTATTAGAATAGTGTTGTGCTTCATTTTGACATGAATCTCTAAGGTTATAGCTTAGTAATTATTATTGATTGTAAATGTCTGTCATCTTCTATCTCATGATAATGGCCTCTACTTGTCAGTCAACTCTTCGATTTCACCAGCATCAAACCAGAGTGTCTTAGTTAGCGTCCATAAAGATGCATGTGTGCCATCGAGTTTTATTATCTTATCTTCACACACCGAGACTTCGTCGCCCTCATCATCGCTCAGTAAACCAACCATGTGTGTCAGGGTGTTGTACGGTTTCAATGATCTGCTCGTTATTTGGAGTAGCCAACGTTTCTGCTGTCTCGTCCACACTAACACAGTCGTCCATCATGCAAACAGCATATCTATACATCTCGTGGAGCTTATTCCGTACGTTTCTGAATGAAGGAGCTGCTTCGTCTTCATCATCATCTTGACGCTCAACACCTTAGATGATTCCCGTTTTTGTAGGAGTTTAGAAGAGTTTACGGTTTCAGTTTGTTCCACGCTGGTTTCAGGGCAATGACGACATCCAACATCTTGAGAAAATGGCGCGACTCCTTCTGATGCCTCTAGTCTCCTGGAGGTTAGGATGTACCGGTAATGGAATGTCATATTCTTGGTTATACCAGCGTCCATTGGCTTGGTGATGCTAGTTGTATTAGGTGAGTGAAGACGTGACGCCTATGTACGTTGCTGTGGTGGTCTGGATTATTTTTTTGAATAGCCATTTTACTTTTTAGTTTATCTAGGTACATATACACCAAGTAACCAAGAGATTTTGTTGAATACTGCGATCCGACTTAGGCGAGGAAAAACAAATTGTTTCGGAGCAACTGGGCCGACTCAGTTATTCCGAGTTAGGTGAAGATCCGACTTAGACGAAGATTTTTATGGGAAATACATTACAAATCAACCGTTCCTCGGAATTCTGTCCGAGTTGAGTGAACATCCGACTTAGGCGAATCCGACTTAGGCGAGGTTTACTGTATATATAATACATTACATAACACTTGTGTCATTATATGAGAAAAGAGAATCCGAGGACTAAGAAAGCATTATTTTGAGTTCTACCTAAGGTATTGGGTGTTCCATTTTGTCAAGGCTGGCCAGTGGTCTATGACACCCTTGATGACAACAGGGCGATTGGCTGCCACCCAGTCCCTGTGAAACTCCAGGGGTGAAGGGGGGTGGCTCAACACCTTCACTTCCTTATCCAGGTACAGATCTGAAACAGAAGTAGGAACACTACAAACAGTAACTGGAAGATCTCAGATTAACTCAACACAAATTACAGTTGCAACAGTGGCGTAAGCAGGATTTTGTAAAGGGGAAGGGCAAAGGCGAAAAAGCTTAGTGAGCCGTTAGATCCCCATGGTAAAATGTAGTAGCATAATATATAAGAGCAGAAAGAAAACATGACCAAAGGAAAGGGGCATGGCTAATTTGCCCCCCAAACATGCCACTGATTGAGTTTATTCCTAAAAAAAATGTCTCAATCAAATATTCATTTCACAATTGCGTCTTAACTATCTCATTCATATTCATTATTACCATATACTTTATTTGCACTACCAAAACAGTGTTATATATATTAATTAATTAAAATGTGGTTTTATTGTTTTTTTACTTATAATTAAACTGACCCACAACCAACCTCTTGCTTCAGTGCCGAGTGATTTCAAGCAATCACCTAAATCACGAAAATTCATTTTGCTGTATTGTACAGACTACAGTGTATTGGTTCTGCTGATAGCGGTAGGCAAGATAATAACACCGAAACAGGGTCACAGCATGTGCCCAGAGCCGGGCTCCTGTGCTTGGTGGGTTAATGTGATTGGCATGGCACGATTAGAATAGCCAACGGCAACAGCCACACCAATCAAGAATATAATTGAATAGTCTATATATCCCACGTATGCTTCGCAAATCACCCTCCTAATTACAACCACACGAGTTGTACTGTATGTTGTGAGGCCAAAATACGGTTTTCATCAAACGGGACCAACGTACAACCTAATTATCCGAGTAATGCTCATGCCACACGATAGACGCTGGTCGGTCTTCGTTCGTTTCATTGGTCAACTAGATGATAAAGCGCCAAGTTCGGAATCGTGAGTATTTGTTTTATAGCGGCGTCGTGTGCACTATTCAGTTGGGCACACGCTCATTCAACGGCGAGGTTTTGTGCCAGATATTCCCGATTAACATCCCCACCAGATAAAACGGTTGCATGCAACACAAATAACGTTTATCCGTAACGTAATGTGTGTTTACTGTGAGACTCTGCATTATCGCCCACCCTTTTCCCAGGCCACGGCGGGTATCTTTAAAACTTTATCTTGATTGATACATTGCAGATCTATACCAATACTGGCTTGATTGCAACGGAATCGGGAGTGCGCTCAATGTTTAGTTGTGGCCGATCCGGCGCCGGAAGGTTGTAACCGAGTCCGCCGTCACAGTGCTCTCTTCCAGGTGGTTCCTGTCAATCACGATTCACATTCACAGTGAATTTCCACCACAAACACAGTCTGTAGTACTACGAAATAGAAGTGTCTATATTGTTCAGTCCTGCTGTTTGGCACCTTAAATGGTTTACTGTTGTTGGTAGCAGACCTATCTACTATGTTGTCAGCCACACAGTCCTTCTATTTCTTAGCACTTATATGTCTCTTGTTGGTTTTTTTTGGCTCAAGGAAGCGATCAGAAGGCATAGCTGGTACCAACAGGTTCCTCAACCACCTTGTACATGAAGATCAGGCAGAGCTGTCTTGTGCGTTCTTGTAGGCGAAGGAGATTAAGTCTGTGTAGCATGGCGGTGACACATCCAAAGTCTCTGTGGAGTGGAAATCTTGGGTGATGAAGCGTGATGCTCTGTTCTGTACTCGCTCTAGGCTCTAGAGGGTGTCCCAGATTTCAGCACCATACTCTAGAACTGGTCTGACAAGGCTCAGGTATGCCATAAGATGGCATTCCTAGGGCCAGTGTTTAAGGTTTCGCTGGAGGAAACCTAGTGTAGAGCTTGCTTTCTTAGTGATGTTGGAGATGTGAGTGTGCCACTTGAGGTCATCTGAAATTGGAGTCCAAGGTATGGGTTGTTGGGGACTTGCTTGAAGATGCTATTGCCAAGACTGTAAAAAATACTTGGATTTGTTTCTGATGCGGAGTATGTAACATTTTTAGGGTTGAATCACGTACTCCACTTGTGGGCCCAGTCTTCCAGTTAGCGGAGATCTTCCTGTAGGATAAGGTGGTCCAGGTATGCCTGGACCTTCCTGTAAAGCAGACAGTCGTCTGCATACACTCGCACCTGTGATTTCTCTGATAAGGGTAAGTCACTGATGTGACAGAGGAATAGAATCGGTGCAAGCACTGCCCCTTGTGAGACTCCAGATTCAACAGTTACCTCATTAGATGACCTGCCCTCTAGCACTGCTCTCATGGTCCTGTTGGTGAGAGAACTGGTCAGCCAGGCATGTGTAGTGCCCTCAATACCATACTTTTTAAGCTTAGTTTTTTTAAGTTTCCTATGAAGGACAGTATCAAAGGCCTTACTGAAGTCAAGTTTAGAAATGTCCTCTTGCTTGCCCTTGTCGTATGAAATGAGAAAATCGTTTAAGGTAGTGATTAGAAAACCCTGATCAGAATCCATGGTTCACTGATGAGAGGATCTGGTTCTTTTCTAGGTGATTCAGAAGATGTCGGCATACAATGTGCTGTACTTGTAGGAGCTTACAGCACACGGAGGTCAGCGAAACAGGTCTAGTTGGATGCTTGGTGTCTATGACCTTTTTTGAAGACTCTAGAAATGTTACCTGATAGCCAGTCCGTTGGTAGAATGCCTGGGTCCAGGGACTTCTGGAAGATATCTGTCAAGGCTGGAGCTATGGCATCTGCACTGTTTTTTAGGACTGCATTGGGTATGGCATCGGGGCCACATGCTTTTGCAGGCTTTACACTTTGAAGAAGTTTAGGTACACTGGCCACAATGATGGTAATGTTTTCTATTGACTGTCATGTGTGGTCATCCATGGGTGGTAGTGGTGACCCATCTACAGGTGTGAATACTGACTGGAACTGCTTTGAACAGTAGTATCCTGGCTTTGGACTTGCTCTCACTAAACAAGGTTGCCTTTTCTTTGAGTGGGGATACACCGATGTTGTCTTGCCTTACTCTTGATATATTGCCAAAAGGGTTTGCTGTTATTCATGTGTAGGCCTTCCTCAATCAAGCTATTGATGTGCTCCCATTCAGCTCACTGTATGCTGCATTCTCTCTGAAAGTGTCTGTAGTTGTCCCAGTTCCGGTGTTTCTTGGCTCGGACATAAAATCTTTGTTTCTTCTTCAACATACGTTGAATTTTCGTTGTTATCCATGGTGCTCTTTGACATACGCCATGTATTCTGGACAGAATGTGCTTTTCTGTCATTGGGGCTGTTTTGAAGTGTGACCGTAGTTCCTGGACTCCTACTTCCCTCCAGTACATGTTGTAATCTTATCCTCTGCGTCGCGCAAGCTTGCCCAGTCTGCCCTTGAGAAGATGAAGCATTTTCGTTTCTTCTGCTTGATATATTCTGGTTTAGAGTCTATGTCTGTAACGATCATGTCGTGGTCCGAAATGCCTGGCACTGAGACAGAGTTCTTTGGTAGGGTTGGTGGTAAATATGAGGTCCGGTATACTGTCCAGTCGTGTAGTGTCCCTGAGCATTTGGGTGAAACTGATGGCAGTCGTGGTGTCAATGCAGGGCCTCAACCAGAGACCCATCCACCCGTCCTGTGGACGGGAATATTCATAAATTGCGTTTTTTGGACGGGGTCAAATTGATTGTGGACGGGTCCGTCCATGTCGTTTTTTTTGCGCGGGCCAGCCCATCCATGCCATTTTTACGATGTCATTGAAACTGCCGCGAAGCCAGTTACAAAATCTACAGAGACTGGTTTTGAAAATCGCCCACCCGGATCGCCTGGCCAGCTCCTCGACACACGCCAGGCCTCGACATGCTAAGATAATTGTCACCTACCCGCTAGCGGTGACTTGCTAGGGTGATTGTTACCTACTCGCTAGCGGTTACTCCTTGAAAGGCACCCGACACTTGTCTATGTAGACTAAATAATCCTATTTGAGGTCAACATCAGGGCAGGGAGATACAATAAGCACTTGCCGATTATGACGCGTTCTTGGAAAACGAATGGAATTCCGCGTAATCGACGTTTCGAAACGGGATTTGTGTTTTTCAACGGAAACTCCGTAAACGCTAAGAGTAGAATAACCAACACCATAAACTATACTGAATTTATTGGAGATATTTTGAAACAAACATGATTACTATGCAACATTATTAGTTTATTTTGGTGAATTTAAGATGATTTTTAAAACGCGCATGGCAAATCGTTACGAGTGTGATGGCGCCGGTGCTACCTCGTGAGTGTGATGGCGCCGGTGCTACCTCGTGAGTGTGATGGCGCCGGTGCTACCTCGTGAGTCGTGTCAACTAAAGGCAAAGACCGTGTATCAAGATAAAACGGTGCAGCATGCGCTATTTCCATTGTTCAAAGTACGTAAGTGGAGCGGTTAGTCCACCATTCTGGAGGCACGCCAAGCCAGATCATATGCATTGACGCACGTGGTAGCCTCCCAAATGGCGGGCAAAAACTCCAATTGTAGACTGTCATGATTTCGCTCAGTGACGCCACCTGTCTAAATATAGGCTCCTTGACCTTCGTATGAACCGACGTAAACAGGGATGTGGGCAAAAGGCGCTAACATAAACCGTTTTGCGATTGTTGTCTAGCTGTCGGCTAAGAGCATTGAAGACATGTTGCTAACTAAATGTAATTGTCACATCGTTATAACATGCATAAGTGTACATATTCCGGTTTCGAACACAAAACTCGAAGGAATAACAACAGCCTAGGTTACGCTGGCTCAAAGTGATATACCTTGTGTTTTGTAGTTCAAACAAATTCTGTTGGTTGGCGTCGTATATAGCGCTAGCTAAAATGAAACAGCATCAGTGATTTGAACATTTATAATTCTTAATATGATTGCTTGTGTAAATTACATTTGTCAATGTATATATTTAGCACTGCAGCATGAGGAACAACCAGACATTTATGTTATTGTGTGACAGGAAATATTGTATTATCTAAATTTATTATGTACAGTTGTTATTGTGTTGTAAATATTATTAGAAAAGTTAACCACACAATAAACAGTATTATTTAGATGCAGAGATCATAACGTTGTGATATTTTAAATATTTGACAGAATGTATTATTTTTCAAAGTTAACTTTGAAATAAAATATTACTTTTCTGAACAGAAATGGGCTTCTTTTTCCACTTTTAAACAGAAAATGCACCATTTGACACAAACATTGCTAGTTACAATTCTGATCACACGTGAGATATGCATTCAGCCATCATAAATGGTAATATGTACACTGTACTTTTAGTTTACTTTTATATTTTATGATTGGACACACTAAGTATGATTACCAAAAAATGCCATGCTGGTGTATATATATATATATATACGTTATGACATAGTGAATCTAAAAACCAATGTTTACATTTTTAAAGGTATATATGGCAGCCATCTTGGATTTTTAGTCCTTTGGGCCGAAGGTCCAATGGACTGTTGCAATCACTCTGTGTCCGCCATTAGCTGTCGTATCTCAGAAATATGTAGTTATATATACTCATAGTTGCATGTTTTATCCCGTATCCGATCGCGCGTTCAGTCGCGTGCCCGACCGCACTTCGTAGCATGTCTGAAACAATTTGGACTGGCAAAAATTTGATCCTGGGTGAGGCCCTGTGTCAATGACAGCTTGCTGTATGGCTCTATCATTAGCAGAGGGATGGACTGTAGCTGTGTCCCTGTCAACATCTGGGCAGTTGATGTCCGCTGCTAGTATTGCATGTTTCAATCCCGGTCTGTCTGACAGCTTGGTCAAGGTCTTGTTTACTTCTTGTACATCCTTGTTGTTGCAATGGAGCATGTAGAAGGAGCCAATAGTCAAGTCTTTACATTTGTGTAACTTTATTCTGGCCCATATCATTTCGCTGGCAGCCACCAAGTTTGGTTCCACCACTGAGATGAGGTCGTTCTGGATGAGGAGAAAATCCCCTCCTCCAAGGATGCCACGATCCTTTCTGTACATTGTGTAGTTCGTTGGGAAAACTGCTGGATTTCACATTCTCACTATGCCACGACTCAGTGCTGCAAATGACGTCAGGCTTGATGTAGTTCAGGGCTGTTTCAAATACAGCTTTCTTTTTCCCTATTTTGTCAGTGTATATATCTGCATGGATCCAAGATGCCGAATAGTTTGTCTGGCTCATACATTGTGCAATATCACAAAATTCTACAACTAGTACAAGTCAATGTATTATGTAGGTGGTACTCACTGGAGACTGAAAGACCTGTCACTGTTTCAGTGACACTGTCAATTTGATTGTTTATCAAATAACGACATAGTCATAAATGGTCGGATGACAGGGCATCGACATAATCCAGAAGTTTTAAAATTAATGTGTACATCGTCAGCTTGGGCAGACACTCATACGTATTGGCCGCATGACAAATAATTTCAAATTTTATTGAAATGCATATAACGATATATGCATAGTGGTTTTATTAAGCAATACATTTTTTTATGAAACATGTTTATGTCGGTGGATAATCATAAGTTGGCCCTATTTCACTTAAAACATTTTATATAACAATTTGTTTGCCCATAATCAGTCAATGAAATGACTCGCAAAATATTTATATGGATATCTTGTGCAATATAATGGCATTGAAATGTGTTTTGTGGTATTCGCAGTAGTCACAAGCCTACACAACATGGCTGGTGTGCAAGACTTGTCGGTGACGAAGCGACCACATTTGATGAAGAAGATTGGTGCCCACAATGGCATGTTCCACTGTGACGAGGCTCTCGCCTGCTTCATGCTCAAACAACTGCCAGAATACAAAGAGGCAGAAGTCATCAGGTTTGACATTACAACCAGGTTCACCGAGCATGGTTTTCTTGCGGTACTGTTACTGGTTGCGTAAGGTGTGGTCGCATAAATTCTCAAAAGTCCAATAACCGTATCTATTTAATTTAATATTACCACTATTGTGTATGTGTGGCAGTTTGGTTCTCACCACTTATCGGGCAGAAAGTAAACCACTATGCACAGTGGCATCACCTATCGAGTGGCACATTGATGCTAGATTTTGGATATCAGAACTGGCCGGCATGGCAGGTAATATCTTGGCAACCATGTGACATCAGTTGATTTCGGCCTGTTTTGGCTGTGGTTTTGGAAGTAATTTTGGATTGCTAAATTCTGAAGTCCCAGTCAATGTTTTGGTGGTGGTTTGAGCCAAAAGTAAATAGTATGTTTTTTGGTCTTTGCAAAGTTATCAGACCACCCATAATAAATGTATTGGAGACAACTTGCACTTAACATCCATGTTAAAAAATTAGCAGTTTTTATGCAGATTGCTTAAATTTTCCATGAACTTTTTGCTGATTGTTATGTGGATTGTATAATTCTATCACAGTTATACATGTATGGTTTGCAGAACTAAAATTTGTAATTAGATTTTGTTATTGCTCTATGATTTGACAGCAATTCTTGCTTAATTCTTGCTAATAAAATGTAATATTGGCATGATGAACAGTATCTTCCATATAATTTGACAGCAACATTGTAGAAACGTGAGCTTAATGAGCTTTGTATGTTTGTTGTGATTGTCGATTAGGACAAGGGACCCTGCCCTGCTTGAAACCTGTGATGTGGTTGTTGACGTCGGTGGTGTATACGACCCTGCTCGCAAAAGATTTGATCACCATCAGAGGTATTCGATCGACCTCCATCATGCCAGTCATTTGTTCATTGCATATCTGGTCCTTTTTTGTCCAGATGTGTAGTGTGTTACTAGTTTAAGTAATGTGTGCTGTTTGTTTAGTAAAAATGCATACTTTTTAATCGTCTGAAGAAAGGATTTTGGTTGTTACATCTGGTGAAAACTAATTGCCTAGCAGACATTTAATGCCAATCCGTTGAACTTCTTGCTAGTTGGTCACAAGATAACAACGAACCATGTGCACACTTTTATCCATTGTCATTGTGTGGTAGCATTCCCCGGTACATCCTTGTGATTGACAGCCGTCTCTGGCTACAGTACATCCTTGTGATTGACAGCCGTCTCTGGCTACAGTACATCCTTGTGATTGACAGCCGTCTCTGGCTACAGTACATCCTTGTGATTGACAGCCGTCTCTGGCTACAGTACATCCTTGTGATTGACAGCCGTCTCTGGCTACAGTACATCCTTGTGATTGACAGCCGTCTCTGGCTACAGTAGGCTTTTAGCGGATTCAGTGACATAAGCATTCACATGAATAAAATGGCAAACTTGTTGTGTTAACATCACATTGCACTTCCATTTCATCACACCGGGCATAGTGGCAAGGTAGTGGGGAACAGACAGCTGCAATATTTTGTTTGTTTAGCTATTCTACGTACAGTTTTACTGACGTTTTATGCTCATTGGAGTTGGACAATATGCGAATGAATGTGATGGCAAGTTACGCAAAGTGGACATTTCTTCTCTTGGTTTTGTGCGGACTTTTTACATCAAGCTTCATGATACCTCGCTCCAAACATGGCGACCAGCGTCAGTGAGTGCTCACCTATTAAAGAGACATGTTGCTGTCACTTCAGGACAGTGGCGCTGCTCCACCCATTGAACTCCGTGAGCTCACCGACAACCATCTCGACAACAAAATACAGAAACAACGCCAGAGGAAAAGAGGCAGAAAAGGCAGTGTCAGGCAGTGCCTACCACCTATTGCCAACTCAGACCATGATACTGTTCATCTCATACCCACAAATCGACAAGTCCTGAAGAGAAACAAATCTGTGCTGAAAACTGTGAATGTGTGTTCTGTGGACAATGTGGAGATTCTTAGGGGCTGTTTCATGTGCACAGACTGGGAGGTTTTCACTCAGGACAATCCCGACAGTGACAGACTATATTAAGTTTTGCATCGAGACTGTGATTTCAAAGAAAACTCTAAAAAAAATTCCCAACAACAAACCCTATATCACCAAGGAAATAAAATACTGCATACACAGAAAAAAGCAGCCTTTCATAAAAAAGACAGACATGAGGTCAAACGGGTGCAAAAGGAACTCGGCACCAAACTGAGACAGGAAAAACAACACTACAAAGACAAAATGGAGAAACATTTTAATTGCATGAACAATAGAAATTATGGGATACAATTAAGTCGGCCATAAACATGAACTGTACTAGTAAACCAATACACACCACAAATGAACAGGCTGAAATTGAAAGCTTTGTACATTGGTGTGACAACAACCATTTCAAGCTCAATGTCAACAAGACTCAAGAGATAGTTTTTGATGCTAAATGTATTGTTGCCAATCACCTGCCTGTTTTATCCATGGTGAAGAAATTGCCCAGGTCAAATAGCCAGTACAAATACCTAGGTGTCCATCTTGATAACAAACTTAGCTGGAATGTCCATGTTCACAGCGTGTGCTCCAAAGTCCACCAGCGGTTGTATTTTCTCCACAGACAGAGCTTTTGGTGTCGATGAGAAAATAGTTGTTCTTTTTTATCGCTCCATTATTGAAAGCATACTGCGCTATGGGATTACTGCTTGGTTCGGCAATCTGTCTGTTCAGTTAAAATCACAGCTTTCTCGATTGATGAAAACTGCCTTGAAAATCAAAGGTTCCACATCTCCCATGATCTCCCTTCAGGAGATTTTTGAACAGACATTAAGAAGACAGTCATTCAAGATTATTTATGATACTAAACATGTTTTGCGTAATGAATTTCAGCTCCTGCCATCTAGCAAACGTTACAGAACTCCTCGGTGCAGGCTTAATATATACAGACACTCATTCGTGCCACTGTCCATTAAACAACTTAATTCATGATGCCTGATGCCACAGTGTCGCTTGTCGTTTTATAATTAGAATAAGTAATGTGTATGCAATGTATATAATGTTGTAGTTATTTTATTTTATTTATTTATTATTAATTTTTATCGAATGGTTTTATGTACATATTGCAGTCATGTCTGTTCCTACAGGAGACAAATTTCTCAACTTGAGACAATAAAGCATTATCTTATCTTACCTTATCTTATCTTATCTATCTCATCACATCCCATTTCTACTTCATTGCACTGTGCCTAGGGCTGGGTCCATTTAATGTATACAAAATCAGATCAATTACTTTTCATTTATCATTTCAGTTACAATTACACTTCTACAATTTTCAGATTAATTACAATTACACCACTAAGTTTTCAATTACAATTACAGATGCATTAATAAGACCCACCAAACAGTTTGTCAATGATATGACATGCACGGATCAATCATGAAGTACAATTAATTGAAAAGAGATGGTCTTAATTAGAACAAATTTGATAAAAATCACAAAAACTAATTAAATTGGAATTGAAGCCAGGAAATTCATCATAAAATGCCTTTGTTGCTTTCATAAGAGACAGTGCTAACTAATAAGAACTGATAGAATCTTCTTCAGAGGAAGCACTATGACTCAGGCAGCCTCTAGACCAATTTAGCCAGCTTGCAGTAGCACCTTGCAGCCTGGCTAAAGAACAAAGAGGATATTGACCATTGGACAGTGACAGGTGTAAATCCACTCTCTGAGCAAACAGTAGTCTTGGACAAGGCCAGCTGACTTCTTCATTAATTAGCACTGTTGACTGAATGACATGCTGGGATCACAACTTAGGCATTGGGTATTTTGTAAGGTTTATTATTTTGTAGATTGAAAACAATCTGTGGGGCAGCTGTTTCTTAAAAGTTTTTTTCAGATAAAATGTGTGATGTAAGAAAACTGTGTAATTGATTGTAATTAATGTAATTGCTTCAATTAACACAACATAATCAATTACATTATATTTTCAAAGCCAGAATCAATTACAGCAATTGACTGTAGTCAATTACAATTACGCAATTGGACCCAGCCCTGACTGCGCCTCTTTCATCACATTGTGCCACTATTTAACCTCATCACACCTCTTTTTAACCATGTCATACCTCTATTTTTATAACATTGCACTTCTATATCATCACATCATATCTCTATCACATTGTGTCTCTGTATCATCACATCATATCACATCACATCGTGTCTCTATATCATCACATCATATCTCTATCACATCATGTCTCTATATCATCACATCATATCTCTTTCTCATCACATTGTGTCTCTATATCATCACATCATATCTCTATCACATCATGTCTCTATATCATCACATCATATCTCTTTCTCATCACATCGTGTCTATATCTTCACATCATATCTCTATCACATCATGTCTCTATATCATCACATCATATCTCTTTCTCATCACATCGTGTCTCTATATCATCACATCATATCTCATCACATTGTGTCTCTATATCATCACATCATATCTCTTTCTCATCACATCGTGTCTCTATATCATCACATCATATCTCTTTCTCATCACATCGTGTCTCTATATCATCACATCATATCTCTATCACATCATGTCTCTATATCATCACATCATATCTCATCACATCGCGTCTATTTCATCACATCATATCTCCATCTCATCACATTGTGTCTCTATATTGTCACATCATATCTCTATCTCATCACATCGTGTCTCTATATCATCACATCATAGCTCTATCTCATCACATCCTGTCTCTATTTCATCACATCATAGCTCTATCTCATCACATCCTGTCTCTATTTCATCACATCCTGTCTCCATTTCATCACATCACACCTCTATCTCATCACATCCTGTCTCTATATCATCACATCATAGCTCTATCTCATCACATCCTGTCTCTATTTCATCACACCATGCCTCTGTTTCATTGCTTCAGAGAGTTCAGTGAGACAATGAACAGTCTGAATGCCGACTATCCGTGGACGACAAAGCTGAGCAGTGCGGGTCTCGTCTACTTCCACTACGGCCACCAGGTGCTCGCCGGGGTCATGGGGACCTCTGCCTCGGACACACTCACGAGGCTCATCTTTATGAAGGTTTATGAGTTCTTTGTGGAGGCCATTGATGCGGTTGATAATGGCATCAGCCAGACGGAAGAGAAACCAAAGTGAGTCTGAACAATAAGCCATTGTCAAAACAGACTTGTGGCATATGCTAAAATATATTACGAGACACATTATTAGATGTATAATGATACATATGTTTTATGCAATTTGACACGGGTATCTTATTTCATATTGTTTAAGGGTGATTTCATCATGTTTGTATTGTCCAGAAAACATTGTTTCACATTGGTTCAAACAACCACCAACTATAATTGATGAGAGACTTGCAATTTTAAGTGATCCAAAATAACATCCAAAACTGGTATTAATTAATATATATACCGTACTAGTTAAGCATACATGCCTTAATTAGCATACACCCCCTTTTAGCAGCTTCTGACACTGGCAGCGATCTTCACTGCCAGCCTTGACTGTTGAATCCATCATTGCTGTTTAATTTCTACAAGTGTCGCACGAGATTCACAGCTCAGTGATGATAAAATATTGAAAGGATTCACCTAAATTATCAAACTTTATAGTGTTACAATATCCTGTTGCTCATATGTGAGATGCATAAATCACTTGTCAGTCATGTCTGCTGAGATGGCTGTTACCGGAGAAACCGAGGAACCAAAGAAAATGGGTGCACACCTGTACGCATATTGGAACGCAAAATTTGACATATCTCCGCATCTCAAATATTTGTGAAGCAAATTGTACAATTAATAGAATGAAGTCTGTATATATATTTTGTTGTGTTGTATGATGTTGTCATGTTGGTTGTGCATTCTGTGTAGATACGCTGTGACTACGTCCCTCAGTGCTAGAGTTGGCAATCTTAACCCTCGTTGGAATCAGACTGTCACTAAGGATGACGTTCAGGTGGGTCATGGAGGCATAGGGTTAATTCTTGCTGCATGTGAAGAACCATGCAACAATCAATGATAGTTGGCTGTCCTTGATACACGCCTTCACGATGATGATGTAAGCACATCACTGCACCTGCCACGTTGTTTGCGATTACTGCATCATGGTGTAAATAACTACAAGTATTTCTGATGTAATCGAACCTGTCTCGTTATGAAATCGTAACTGCACTGCAGGACACAACATTGTATTCCATGCAAGTTTAAGCATTTTCACACTCAAATCCTGTTTTGCAACAAAAAATACAGAGAAACTAATAAGGTGTTAAGTGGAGATCTCTCTTGGCTACTTTTTGCATACTTCTTCATTGAGATATTTATGTTGCTGATTGTTTATTTTTAAGACATGCTGCGGGATTTCCAATTGTTTATGTTTTTAGTTAAATTTCTTTTTTAGCATCCAAATGGTGTAATTCACATATACGAATAGTAAAAAAGTGTATGCACACATTTTATAGTCAAAAATCACCTGAATAGGTGTGTAAAAATAAACACAAGTTTGTTTTGCCGTTTTCTCATAATTCTGTTTTTAGTCAATGCCTAAATTTCATGAGGATCCTGAGAGAAAACCATAAGACATATCAACTCCAAGTTTTTAGTATGAATACTTCAAGACATGCACTACAAACTTGTCAAGAGGGATTTTGTATATCCACCAAAGTTTCCATTTTACCTCCTCCCTACACATTCATTCACCCTATCTAAAAATCTGAAAATTTATCTATTGTTTTCCACAAATTATTTCTGACAAACTGTTTGGAAAATAAACATTCTTCTTGACAGTTTGTAGGTACATTTACAATACATGGAGCCATTTTGCATGTTGTAGCACCATGCATTGTTTTTGGAATTTATGCATAAAAAAGGGTCCCTCAAAATAAATGGCTGCCATTTTCATGGCACAAGCATGTCCAAATAAAAAATTCCACTTGTTATATCAATTGTGATCCATATAGATAATTCCCACTAAGTTTTGGTTCTCTACCATTAGGATTAAAAAAGGTTTTCTGCAGCATGGGTCTCCATAACAAAATCAATAACTTGTAGTCTTTGGCCACAATTAGAAAATTCAGTAGAATGAGCTGAAAAATAATATCGTAATAAATGTTTATCGGTTATTCTACATGTTGTCGAGCTCATTGTACTAAACAGCCATTGTGAAGTGCATCATCTATGATTGTGGCAGAGTAGCACAAATAATCGAACAACACTGCAAGCCATGTCCAATTAGTTGTGCTACTCCGCCAACCACCAAGGATGATTGCAATGGGCTACGTGTCACAAACATAAAATTTTGTATTTAGTTCACACACCTAACGATTTTAACAGTTTCAAAGTCAGGGACTATGTTTCGTATCACTGCAGTCAGCCATCATTTGGTTGAGTGGAGTTTTGCTTCATTAAGTAGGGTTTTGTGAAAGTTCACTTGCTCAATTCTCACCAGGTCACTTCAACAAAATTAGTTCTATCATAATACTTATAGCACATGTCCGATTACAAAACATAATTTCACCCGGGTATTATTGCATACATATCTAATAATGGCTGAGAATTTATTCTTTTATTGATGTTTGTAACTTTGTACTTTTAGGATCGGTTCCACAAAGCAATGTCCATGACTGGGTCAGAGTTCATTGACAAGGTCAAGTACTACAGTGAAGCCTGGTGGCCAGCAAGGAAAATAGTAGAAGATGCAGTAGCAAAACGCTTTGAGGTAACGATCCTTTTATAAAATGTGACATGCATATGGTTGTTTACTAGACTTATGACAATATGTGGCTATTAAGCAGACCACAACCGATATGTTTAAAGTTTTGATCCCTGGTTGCATGATAATGTGTTTTAGTTTTATATTCTAACTGCTAGCATATCGCATATATCCAATATTAGGCCTATAATAAATGTAATAATACATACATGTAATTAATTGTACCAAAGACAGTTATTTTGGTGATTTTGAGAACATTGTTTTCAAAGGTTTTATATCTTGTCTCGCATAATGGAGCAGTGTGCTGTATGCAGCACCATATATACAAAACTGATCTGCATATGCAGCATCTAGGAATATATATAATATGTAATATATATATACTATTATGTATATTAAGATTAATTAATAAATAAAGAGTATAATTGGTAACTAAAATATTAATATTATTTTACTATTAAAATTCATTAAATATAATCTCTGCCGATAGCAGTTTGAGTAGAGTTTAAGATCGTTCTCCTCTGACACTGAGCTCTGACTGACCATGCACCAGAGTACAAAGAACAGTGTGTAAACCAGAGTTCGGCAACATGCGGCCTGCAGGCCAACTACGGCCTGCAAAGTTATTTCATGCGGCCTGCAAACAGAAAACGAGATTGCATACAATGTGGCCCACAGGATGACAATAATACATTTCCATGGTGCACTTTTCGTGGGAGGAAGAACAAAACGAGTTGTTTTGCTGATTGGAAAGGTTCGACGCAATGCAGGTGCCACTGCGAATACTTTCAGGCTATCTGCATCGTCTATCCCATTGGAAAGCCTGTGTAACGAATGAAATCAGTGTAAATGCAAAAGGTACTGAGCACCGTCGTGAAGACTGTGAAATACGTTTGGGCTCGTGGCCTAAACCCCGCACAGTACAAATGCCTTCTGCTTGGCAGAGATTAATGCGTAATATCAAGACCTCCTCTACTACAATGTATATGCTGTGGCGAAGTCGAGCTACCATGCAGGGTCATGTGCACGAGCTGAGACATGGAATTAGCTTGGTTGTGCAGCAGATGTTTCCAGGGGGTAAGGTCTACCGGATATCACTGACTCCCAGGTGCATATGCGAGTTTTCATTTATTGTTGACATCGCGGTGCATCTTAATCTGTTAAAGATAGATACATAAACTACACATGATAGATACATAAACTACACATGTGTTGGCCATGTCAGGAGCGGATCCAGAGAGGGTAGTCTAGGAGGGGGCACAAAAACCCACTGGCAGCCAAACTAAATGGTGTAGAAAATGTTTCACTGCCGTAACTAGTGACATGGAAGATGGGGGGTGCTGTTGATAATTTATTGCTGCCGTATCACCATAACTTCAGCTTATTGTAACCTAAACGGGGACGCATTCCCAAGAGTTTAGGGGGCACAGTCATGTCAAAAAGGTCTACGGACATGCCAAATTCCAAAGGACACATGCCACCCAGGTCCCCCTTGTATCCGCATGTGCGTTTTGTGTGTGCAGGTTGACCCGAGTGGCGAGGTGATGCTGCTGCCTCAGAGCTGTCCGTGGAAGGACCATCTGTTCAGTGTGGAGGATGAGCAGGAGATCCGGCCCACCATCAAGTTTGTCCTCTTCACTGACCAGAGCGGCAAGTGGCGCGTCCAATGTGTGCCCGTAGAACTTTTCTCGTTTGACAACAGGTACGTCCGGTCCGTTCACCATGCTCCGAGTTGTCTCCAACACTCGACAGTGTTTAACCTGATTAGTCTACATATAGAAGGTTTCAGGACAAAACGCGATAAAGGCCATTTCTGGAATTTTGCCCAAACAAGGGCAAAATGTGTGTTTAAACACTTGTTGAACTAGGATGCTATTTAATTTATACAAAAACATGATAAATCACCATTAAATGGCGTGCACAAAAGAGCTTTTGTTTTCAGAACGCGATAAGCGCCATTTACCTTTTTTTTATCAAACAGATATATCCATTTTCATTTAATGAGCACCGCCTTGCTGCATGTGCCGCTACGTGGAGTGATGGGGTGTGCAGTACGGATATGCTGCATTTTGAAAACAAAATAATTTAATAGTACATACTGCGTAACAAATCTGCAACAACTATTTCAGACTTTGGTACCATTCTCTATGATTATGGATTCTTAATATATACCAAGTTCATTTACAAGTTTTTGTTTAAACTTTGAGGATGAAATAAAAAATTGACTTTCTCAAAACCAAGAAAATGGATATATTGCATTTCCCCCTGAAATCCTTCATATGAGACCTGCTGCAGTAAAGGTGGGGTACTAAGTTGCAAAATTGTGAAATAGAATTTTGTACATTTTAAAATTCCACAGATTATCAGTTTTAAAATTATACCTGTTGAATGATCTGTTGAAATATCTTCAGGAGTTTTGGACTTATTGCAAAATAATAGAAGTGATGGGACGTCACAGAGACTATTTCTGGCCTGTCTGCAGAATAGGCCTGTGCAGCTTAATAGTTGTTTCACTGCCGTGGCAGGTCACATGTTGTGGTTATTTGGTGGTCTCATGAGGTTTCATACAATCGGTTGCACCTATTGAGAACATTAAAATGACCTGGTGTCTTCGTCATTTACTTTTCTTTATTTATATCTTGTTAAAAGGAGGTGGTCTGTTCCTAATTTTTCATGTATTAATTTTATATAATGTCAGGGTTCGTATGAGGCATTGAAATCCTTGAAAATCTTGAATTACTCCCAATTCAAGGCCTTCATATACTTGAATTCTGGCTTGCAGCCTTTAAAAGCCTTGATTAGGCTCTGCCTCTGGCCTCTGTTCACTGGTAGCTGGTACATTCCCTGCTGATCGCAGCCTGAAACCCAGGTTGCCTTATCTGCTTATTTTGCATAATTTGTGGCACTGCTGTTGGCTACAGTTGCCTACTGACCCTGGTAGTCTTTGTTCACCAGTACCCCCACCCCCCTCCCTCCTCTGGCTGGGGAGCACTTCTGCTGCCCATCTGTTTATATTGCACAACCAACAGCTGCCCATGGACCCCTTGTTATGATGCATATGGTTTGACTTCTTGTTCATTAAAATTTTAAAGTTTGAGTGCTTTTTGTTCAAGAAACAACATTGTATAAGAAACATTCAAATAGTTAACCACAGCTATAGTGAAGGCAGGTGGGACTAACCGCAAGTTCCTCGGCAGTTTTAGATATCCTTGGAAACCTGAGCTGAAAGGTGCACAAAACAAAAGGGTTTGGCAATTTCAAAATTGGTGTGCAATATTAAAATTTTACTAGATGGTTGACTGCACTATGGAGTTAAGGAGAGCAAGCCTGGTTAAATAGATAACTACTGTTTCTGTCTTCATGATTTTTCTTCTACGAGTGTGCTTCCAAATCCTCTCAAACATTTATTTATGTCGCGCATAGCATTGCATGCCAGTAGGGCGCAGTAGCAAAGTGTTTAATACGCCCAACTCTTAATCGAGATAATCTAGGTTTGAATGCTCTTGCTGCCATGAACGGCTTGAACAGTGTTGTTCATTTCACATTGATTCAGTTCATTTAGCTGTGTAGATGGTGTTTGAATGAACAGATCTCAACAGGTGAAGTGTAAATCGCTTTGAGGCAAGGGCTTAGCCAGAGACCCATCTGCCTGTCTTGAAGACAGGCAGATCACTGGCGAAGATTGGTAATTACAACTGATAAGATGGAATTTAGAGTGGGCCAGCTGGCCGCTAGCTTAACTAATAGTTCCAAGTCTAGGGACCCACATTAATGACTATCATTGGCATAAGTGGTAGTAAAACAAATCGAATGGATCAGTATTAATTAAAGACATGGCTCAAATGACACTGGTTTGTCATTGAAAAAAATTATAATGGCTGTGATTAACGTGAATGACTTCCACGCAAGCCATTTGCGTGCTAAAGGACACACTTTTGAATAATTCATAACTGGCAAAAAATACTTCTGGCTAAGGGCCTGGAAGTTTGAGGTGAGTATTCCAGGCTGCAATATAAGAACATAGATTTACTTACCTTCACTGTGTTGTAGACTGTCTCTACTGGAGATGTGGCGGGGTGTCAGGGACGAGGAACTCAGTAAGATGTCTGGCATTCCCGGCTGCATCTTCGTGCACGCGGGAGGCTTCATTGGCGGGTGTCACACGTACGACGGCGTGCTCGAGATGGCTCAGCGGACTCTACAGGCAAGGCCTGCCACGGCCGACTAGACGTGCGTACACTGACGATATCCTCGATGTGTTCTCAGTCGATTGCCGCAGTCCGTTGGGGTAATCCGGCACTGTTCCCTGTGTTGTTGTCATTCTGCGTTTCAGACATTAAATCTAATATGTGGAATACCTCAAACTGTTGAAATTGTTTGGTTATCGCCGACTCTACACTTCATTTAGTCCGCTTTATGGATTTGCGATCTGAATAGTTTGCGGCTGGATTATACGAGTGCATAGTTTTTTGTCAGAAGAATAAACTTTGTTACATTGAGTAAATTGAGAAAGTGTGAATAGCCCTGTAAGTTGAGACAGGCTCCACATAGCGACTCTTGCCAAGAATTTATTTTGCAGTTTGTCTAAATAATTTATCAGAAGTAAATAACGAGGCGCATGTCACAATCCAGATAGGTTTGATTTTTGTTAAAACATGTCTGAAACAGAGACAAGTGAAACATTTTATTGCAAAGGCAGCTTTAAATTGCCAGTTTTGCCTAGTCCAAGTTTAATAATTTTGTGGTTGACACATTGTTAGTTTCTTAAGGTGTGAATTTAGCCAACTACACATGTAGACATGCAACTTTTTGTTGTTGAAATCCGTGTTTTTGACCTTAAATTCTGTATAAAGCCTTATAAACCCACAAAAAAATATGTGTCATGTTAACCAGTGTGTCATTCCCACTGAGTGTCGCCATCTACTGCAGTATATATACCGACATCAAACTATCTGAGGACGCTGCAATTGATCGAGTATCGCCATCTATCAGGATATGAAATATACCTACACTAAACAAACAAAGTAAAGTTCTGTCGGTTATCTATCAGCCTAACATAAAAAGTATGACAGGTATCAGTTTGTCATTCGGGTTTAAGCTTGTGTAAAAAGAACTTCCCCTGTGACAGTTACAAGTTTGTCATTCGGTTTTAAGCATGTGTAAAAAGCATTTCCCCTACTTGTGACAGTTATAAGTTTGTCATTCGGTTTTAAGCATGTGTAAAAAGTATTTTCCCTGTGACAGTTATTAAGTTTGTCATTTGGTTTTAAGCATGTGTAAAAAATATTTACCCTGTGACAGTTATAAGTTTGTCATTCATGTTTAAGCTTGTGTAAAAGGTATTTTCCTTGTGACAGTTATAAATTTGTCATTTGGTTTTAAGCATGTGTAAAAAGTATTTTCCCTGACAGTTATAAGTTTGTCATTCAGGTTTAAGCTTGTGTAAAAGGTATTTTCCTTGTGACAGTTATAAGTTTGTCATTCGGTTTTAAGCATGTGTAAAAAGCATTTTCCCTGACAGTTATAAGTTTGTCATTCAGGTTTAAGCTTGTGTAAAAGGTATTTTCCTTGTGACAGTTATAAGTTTGTCATTCGGTTTTAAGCATGTGTAAAAAGCATTTTCCCTGACAGTTATAAGTTTGTCATTCAGGTTTAAGCTTGTGTAAAAGGTATTTTCCTTGTGACAGTTATAAGTTTGTCATTCGGTTTTAAGCATGTGTAAAAAGCATTTCCCCTAGTTGTGACAGTTATAAGTTTGTCTTTCGGTTTTAAGCATGTGTAAAAAGCATTTCCCCTAGTTGTGACAGTTATAAGTTGGTCATTCGGTTTTAAGCGTGTGTAAAAAGTATTTCCCCTGTGACAGTTATAAGTTTGTCATTCGGTTTTAAGCATGTGTAAAAAAGTATTTCCCCTGTGACAGTTATAAGTTTGTCATTCGAATTTAAGCATGTGTAAAAAGTATTTTACCTGTGACAGTTATAAGTTTGTCATTCGGTTTTAAGCATGTGTAAAAAGTATTTTCCCTGTGACAGTTATAAAAGTTTATCATTAGGTTTTAAGCATGTGTAAAAAGTATTTTCCCTGTGACAGTTATTAGTTTATCATCGGTTTTAAGCATGTGTAAAAAGTATTTTCCCTGTGTCAGTTATAAGTTTGTCATTCGGTTTTAAGCATGTGTAAAAATGTATGAAGGATGTTTCCGTTTGAAACAAATCTGTATTAAAACGGCTGTATTCCTGTCAACAATCTGCATTGAATACAGGAAGTCTGCAATGTGGTTGGTGTGTGGATGACACGTGTTCAACGTTCAACCATACATCCAACAAACGTCACGTGGTCCCCTCACCTCTTCATCTTCCAATTACAATATTTTAAAGATCACTTGCTATCGGGTGTGTAGAGAGCACCAGGATTCGAACCCCGGTTCCTTCGATCGACAATCCAGCACTCTGACTACTCGACCACCATGCCCCACACTTTCTAGGGTCATTCAATTCCTTGTACCATTCGTCTCTCTAGTAACAGGCAGTGCATTAAAACAGTAAAAGGTAAGTTCTTATATAGCGCAGTATCCAATCCTCAGGACTGCTCAAAGCGCTTTACACTTTACTCCCTGGCAGATTTGTTCATTCGAACATCATCTTGACTTCTCTTGGAATTTAACCATCCAGTCACGCTGCAATTAATGCGCGAACTGTTTGTACGCCAATATACACCACTGTCTATAGCCATGTACTCATTCAAATAGCTGAGTGAACTAGAGCAAAGTATAATGAACGAACTTGCCCAAGGTTCGAAACCGCTGCACATGATTAGAACCCAGGTTCTCTCGGTTGAGAATCTCAAGCTTTAGCCACTGCACCATGGCGCTATTCACAAAAAACAAAGATATACATAAATGGGTCACGCATACTTTCGGCACGTACCGTCTATAAGCGGGCCGAAAGCAGGTACTAAGGTCTGGCATGTTCACACACGCATGCGTAATACGCAAAACAGAACCGGGGCATACTTTCAGACCGGAACGCACTTTCGGCACATACACCACTGGCCTATGGATCATGGCGAAATAACGCCTGGAAGGAACATCACGAGATTATTCATTGATGGAACTTGACGAGATAGCTCACTGATGGAACGTGACGAGAGAACACCTTGATTGAACATCACCAGAGAAGAGCTGAATGGAACACCACGAGATAACACATTGATAGAACATGACTGGATGGCACATTGATGGAACATGACGAGATAACACATTGATTGAATACCACGAAATAACACCTTGCATCACACGATAACACATTGATGTCAAATGTAGTGTTTTTAATATATGTAACTTACATTTCACCGTTATAAACAAACTCGACCTACGCACAATTTAACGCACTAATATATATGTATGCCTCACATGCACCATTTGACGCGGTTGTTGACAAGTACAATTTCATCAAGTTATGCATTCAAGCGTTATCAGCGGCTGGGTGAAAAAGTGGGTGTAACATTACAGTAGTGTATACGTGTAACAAAGCTAACATAATTATATACAAATAGTCATTATTCAGTGACGTAATAGGGTAGCCAATTCTCACCCATGCACATGAGCCAGTTCTTGCCGTCAGTACTATTTGTCCCTTGTGTATCATATCATGAAGACGTCAGACAAGACACGAAAACCTCTCTACATTCATAAGCTCGATTATGTTAAGCTGTTATAGATGCCGCAAGCTCGACAAATTATATTCCTATGTCAAAATTGTGTTTTCTTACATAAACTATGATTATTTGTAGATCTTTTACGACAAATAAAATGTGCCTAACATGAATAGACAACTAGATGGTCAAATCCAACGAACGGGGCACATTGCACGTTTATACATGTCGCTTGAGTAATTATGTTATTAAAAGTGTGAAAATACGCTGTGTTTATCTGGCTCAATAATACATTTCGGGGGATATATAGTTTAGTTTTTCTGTCTTGAATACTTTTGGGAGCTAGAGTTGATAAAGTGGTCGTTTTTGGCAATTTGTTTAAATTTTGACCCCTATAGTACTTTAGTTCAGTGTTTACCAGAGAAGATATTAGTTCACTGCCAGTACCAGAGGCTAAGTTCAAGAGGGCAGATTCAGACTATTTAGGACAATTAATTGTAACCCCGGAAATGGTAGCTAAGAAAATAAGGGCTATGAAGGATAATAAATTACCTGGAGTGGATGGGATTCCACCCAAACTACTATTGGAAATTGTAGAACAAATTAGCGTACCTCTTGCAACAGTTTTCAATTTGTCATTAGAAGAGGGAGTGGTTCCTTTAGAATGGAAAGAGGCAAACATTATACCGTTATTTAAAAAAGGTTCGAGAAACAAGTCAGAGAACTATAGACCAGTGAGTTTAACATCAGTGATTTGCAAATTATTAGAAAGATTAATTAAAGATCACATTGTGGATTTTCTTGTTAAACAAAACTTGATAAACCCATCTCAACATGGTTTTTTTTTAAAGCGAGGTCATGCTTAACAAATATGTTATGTTTTTTGGAAGACATCACTAAGTGGGTAGATGAGGGATCACCAGTAGATATCGTCTACTTAGATTTTCAAAAAGCTTTCGACAAAGTACCACATCAAAGATTACTGCTGAAACTAAAGGCCCATGGCATAGGACATGGTATAATAAACTGGATAGAACAATGGCTGATTGACAGAAGACAACGTGTAGTAGTTGATGGGGAGGCTTCAAACTGGAAATCGGTATTGAGTGGGGTACCACAGGGATCAGTATTGGGATCTATATTATTCTTAATATATATCAACGATTTGGATGATGAAATAACAAGCAAGGTGTTGACATTTGCGGATGATACAAAAGTGTTTAGAAGGATTAAAAGTGATGGAGATAGACAGCATTTACAAGATGATCTTGACAGGTTGATCAAATGGTCTGAAAAGTGGCAAATGCAGTTCAATTTTGGGAAATGTAAATGCCTCCACACAGGACATGGGAACGAAGAGGTAGAATATACAATGGGGGGTACTGTACTAAGTACTACTGGAAAAGAAAAGGACTTAGGGTTAACCATTAGTGCTGATATGAAGGTTTCAGAGCAGTGCGGAATTGCAGCTTCAAAGGGAAATCAAATCCTTGGATTAATTAGGCGAAACATAACGTATAAGGAAAAAGAGCTAATAATACCGCTGTACAAAACAATAGTTAGGCCTCATTTAGAATATTGTATTCAAGCGTGGAGGCCATATCGCAGGAAGGACATAGATATGCTAGAAAGAGTGCAGAGGGGAGCAACTAAAATGATACCAAAACTGATGGATCTTAGTTATGAAATACGCCTAAAAAAATGCGGTTTAACAACACTAGAGACCAGGATTGAGAGGAGATCAGATAGAAGAGTTTAAAATATTGAATGGTTATGAAAATATTGATAGACATATTTTTTGTTCAATTAAGAAAGATAGAAGGACTAGAGGACATGAAGTTACATTAGCAAAGGAGCAGAGTAGATTAGATATAAGAAAGTTTTCATTTTCACAAAGGACTGTAAATGAATGGAACAGATTACCTGTTGATTGTGTGGGTGCTAGTAGCGTGAATATGTTTAAAAATAAAATCGACACATACCTCAGACGGGCGGGATACACATAAATAAAAGGGTCGGACTCTCGATAAGCCAAAGGGCTTCCTTGTCCACCTGCCACCTAGAGTTAATTCTGTGGGTGGCAATCTTGTTAAATATTGTTATTAAATCTTCGTAATAATCGTAAACCATGAATATATTGTGTTTACAATGTTATTAGATCATTTTATTTTATTCCAACGGAAGCTTTTTATGTTACGCACGCTGTGGAGTGGTTATTTTGGCGAAATTAAAATAAAATAGTGCTTTTTAGAGGGGTCAACGATCGATAACGATGATCCATGGGTGATAACGCAATATGTTGGTAATGATCAAAATACTGCATTGTGCTGACTTGCTTTGTCTTATCTTTTTAATAGGCCAATGTGGGAAAACACCGCACACGCAGTAGGTAAAACCCAACTCCGCCATGACCGGAAGGCAGAGTCGACAGTTAAGAATGCCCTATTTGCAGCCTTCCCAAGATAGTCAAGGCGAATGAGCTGGCAAAGAAGTTAATCTTTAACCAGCGACAGAGGAAAGGAAATTAGGCATCACTGTCGGACAACTTGCTCCTGGAAGCGGAGACGTATGCAAGAGGCTTGGAAGGTGCCAGCAGTGCCGGGCATCATGAATGCACATATACGATCGTGCCAGTGGGTCCATGCATGATATTACGCGAGTCTCCATGCTTCCAAGATTGCTGCTACGAACAGGGGGTGTCTTCCACACTGCGTGTTTAAGGTGGACGAAAACACCTCTGCAGGTGGAGAGGAAGGTGATAGTAGCGAAAGAGAAGAAGAGGTGAAGGTGATGGAGATAGAAGTCACAGAAAATGTAGCAAAGGAAAAGGAGGTGCAGGAGATAGAGGTGAATGGAAATGGGGAGAATCACAGTGCAGTTAAGGAAAGGAAGTCGGAAATGGGAGTACACAAAGTGGTGGTAGACAGTTGGTTGGCTTTTCGATTTAACAGGAAATGGTACATCGGCAGTAGTATACAGGTTTTTTTGGAACATCACCAGTGGTGGGTCCGGGGTCCCCATGGAGAAATTCTAAGATGGCGCCTGTCACGTGACCTACCTCCTAGCGGGGAAACACAGATGTCGACCCAGTCCGATATCACAGTCAGGCGGATGATGTAATCAGACACCACGTTGCTAGGCGACACGAGAGGTTAAGACAGGGCAACAGACGGAGACAGATAAGAAAGGACTCTGGAACGTCATACAAACAGCTGTGTCGGGAAGTGTAGAATGAGCACGCTTTGAAGTAGGTCATGGAGTATTTAATTAATATTATTATATAATTGATAATCAAAATCACATGACCTACCTCCTGGTGGAAAGAAATGTATGTAGTGCCACCTGGCGGAAAGTTATGGAGGTTGTGCCTCCTGTGGGAAGGTGCCTACTGCAGGGATATGAGGGGTAATTATGGATATAATGAAGGAGTAATGAGGGGTAATGAGTGAGTGCATGTGTAAGAGTTAGCGTCGGCCGGCGGCAAAAAGTGGAAGTAGTGCCACTTGGCGGAATATGGTATGTGTACTGGATAAGTCTAAGATGAATTCCTAGGTCCTATCGCGTATAAGTAGGAATGAAAAAACTATATTTTAGAGTTTACACAGTTTTCATTATCTATTAACACCGATGCCACTTTGCAACATAAAACACAATTTTGAAAACGGTATGTATGAATTATACGTAAATCTTACACATAGGAATATGTATGTACGTGTGTATGTATGTACGTATGTATGTGTGAGTGTATATACATGAATGTGTGTATCTATGTATATATGTGTATGTTTGTATGTATTGTGTGTATGTATGTATGTGTGAGTGTATGTATGTATGCATGTGTGTGTATGTATGCATGCGTGTGTGTATGTGTGTGTATGCATGCATGTGTGTATGTATGTAGATATGTATGTATGTATGTATGAGTGCGATATGTCTCGGTGCCAACGATGTAATGCTTTATTCCAAAACTAGCTGACATATGTTAAACTAATAGCGGCTAACTATACTATGTTTAGTCCTAATACAAACATCACATTCCTCCAGGATAGCTTTACACAGACAGTGTGTACATGTCAGTGATTCCAAGTCGCTTCACCGGCACTCGAGTGCGAGTGAATCTTCTGAGTACCGGAGCGTTAACCACAGTAAGTTCGACAACCTCAGTCGGTGGTGACGTTGCCGGCTGAATCACTGTCTCTCGGACCTGTTCAGTTTCCAGGAACCTCTTCTCCACATTGGTTGAGGGTTCGCGCTAAGCCGACGGTGCACGTGATCTAAATGTCGTCTGATCATGCGACCGTCGCTTGTTTTTGCCACCGTAACGTCACCATTCCGATCGCATAATGTTGATGGTATCCGCTTGGGTCCGGCCCCGGTATGGTTCTTTTTAAAGACGTCATCGCCTATGTCAACAGACCGTGGCTTTGCGCTACGATCGTAGTAGTCCTTCATATGCTGCTGATGTCTGGTTACTGTCGAATTGAGGTTGGGTAGTATTGCATCAAATACTATCCGAAGCTTGCGGTTCATCAACAGTTCTGAAGGTGCCACACCAGTGGCGCCGTGCGGTGTCCCACGATACGTTAGTAAGTATCGTGCTAGTCGTGTCTTCATCGAGCCTTCAAACATCTTCTTCAAACCAGCTTGTACGACTTAAACTGCTCTTTAACATTATTTCATTTCAGGAAACACATAAATTCATTGCTGGTAAAACATGCCCCATTGTCGGTGATGACAGAGTCCGGCAAACCATGATTTTCGCAACTCTTCGATGGTTGTGTGTGTTGTCGCTGACTTAACGACTGAGGTTACTATCCATTTAGAATAAGCGTCTACCACGACCAGGATCATTTTGCATTGAGTAGGTCCAGCATAATCAATATCCAGACGAGACCATGGTCTCTGTGGAAATAGCCATGGCGTCATTGGTACGCGAGTCGGTTCCCTCGCGTTTTGCCCGCATTGAAAACAACATTTCGTTACTTTTTCCATTTGTGCATCTATGCCTGGCCAAAATATGTACGAACCTGCCAGTGCGTTTATCTTAACCACTCCGTTGTGACTACTGTGGAGCAATTCCAGCATGTCCTTTCTTCGGAACTACAACTGTGGCCCCTCTCGTAATGCACTCGTCATGCATGCTCAGTTTATCACGGAATCTACTGTATTCCTGAGTAACCGGGTCGTATGTTGGCCAACCTTTACTCTGGATAGTGTTTTGTTGTGTAACGTCCACTCTCGGATGTGTGCTGTTGTCACTGGCGACTTATTCAGCTGCTCGATCAGGTCAACATACTCAGCGAAGAATGTACAACTGGCTTTGTTTAAAAAGCAGTCTTGTCAATGCATCGCAGTTCTCGTGCGCAACACCACTGCGATATCTAATTGTGTAATTGTACCCTGCTTGTATAAGTGGCCACATTGTAGTGCGCCCAGAGGCATTGTGTGGCACCGGTCGCTTTTCGTCAAACAGCCCCAGTAATGGGCGGTGATCCGTGATCAGTGTGAACTGGGTTCCGTACAGATAGTGGTGAAACTGATTCCCTCCAAATATCAGACTCAGTCCCTCTTTGTGTAGCTGCGAATAGTTCTTTTCCGCTGCTGATAAGCTTCGTGGTGCACATGTTGTCGGTCGCTCTGAACCACCGGACATCACATGAGACAGTACTGCGCCGAAGCCATATGGTGAGGATATAGGATTGGCTTACCCGGATCGAAATGAACAAGGAGTGCATCCGACTGTAACACCTCGCCTCCTTCGCTCTGATGCACTCCTTGTTCATTTCGATCCGGGTAAGCCAATCCTATATCCTCACCATATGGCTTCGGCGCAGTACTGATGAACGTGTCTTCTTGTGGTTTCTCCCACACCCACTTCACACCTTTCTTTAGCAATCAATACACGGTGCCAGTTTTGTAGAAAGGTTCTCAATGAAAGGACCATAGTAGTTCATTATTCCAAGCCATGGTCTCAACTCTTTCACATTTGTGGGCTTCGGTGCATTGTGGACGGCTTCTACCTTAACGTCACCGAAGACCGAAAGAATTCGCACTTCTGATGGTTTAGTCTCAAACCAGCGTTCTCTAGACGCTGTAGTACCGCTCTCAGGTTTTCCATGTATTCTTGCTCCGACGTGCCAGTCACCAGAATGTCGTCCAGGAATATGCCCACATTCGGAATATCTGCCAGCAAACTCTGGAAATGTCTTAGTTGACCGTACGTTCGGACTCACCAGACTTTTCAAAAGCTTGTATGTGTCTACTCCGACCAGCGTCAGAAATGTTGCCACCAGTTTCCGCTCGCTCGACTGTCAGTCGTATCTCTTCATTGTCTTCGACCTCCGCTGTCAAAGCCCCAATTTCGTTTGCCACGAACTATTGTTCCAGCCGTTCTAAGTTAAAAGTAATCGTCTAGGTCACCGCCTTCGTATTCTTTCATCCGACCTATTATTTCATAACTTTTAGAGATATAATGATTACACGTACGATGTGGCTCGGTTCCAACGATGTAATGCTTTATTCCAAACCTAGCTAACTAGACTGTATATTTAGTCCTAATACAAACATCACAATGTAGATTGGCCTTTTTTTTGGAAACGACACTAACAAGTATTTGGACTACACAAATATATGTTATCAGTTTGTAAATTCATACTGGGGTTCACTTTGTGCCTCATGAATCCATAATTCGAATGGCCCTGACTTTCACTTGCGTAGAGGGGGGGGCGATGGGGGCAAATGATCACATTTTTGGGGGCGGCACTTTGTGTTGATTGTTTTTTTACACAAAATTCATACGTTGTGGTCCACAAGAACTCCGAACACATCGCTCTTATATTACATAAATATTGAAGCACTCGTGCTTGAATACATCGCTCTTATATTACATAAATATTTAAGCATTCATGCTTGAACACATCAAAATTAATGTAACTCAATTGATATTAGTCAATACTGGTGCACGGATATGTAACGCACAGGCGTCCGAACTGGTCTACAATACGTATAGGCCAATTGCATGGCGGCTGAACTGGTCTACGCACTGTTACTCCTGCGCACTAGCGTCCGAACGCACAGTGTTTGTAAGTATAATATTGTCGGATATAAGGAAATATAAATATTTTGTAGATATTAGTGTCTTACATATTTAATATAGAAAAAAGTAAGATTACTGTCAAGGGAAAGACTGTCAAAAGGACCTGCGAGACCCGATGGAGCTCGAGGTATGATACGGTGGCGTCAAGTCTCGAGCCTATAGCCGTTGCATTGGAGTAACTCCGCGACGGTGATCACGAGACGGCTGATACGCGCTCTGATGCCGCCATCCTCCTGCCATGTCTTACACCTCCACTGCCTACCTGGCTTTCTTGCGTGTAGTCCTAAGAGAGACCAATGATGTGCAGATATTCCTACAAAACCCTGGGTTCGGGCTTGACAGTTGCGCGATCAAACACGGGGCTCTTGTTAATTTTCTTCTGCGATGAGGAACGCGAAAACGTCTTTGAAGAGGCACATGCGAAAGCCACGGCGTTCTGCGAGGAGCTGTGGGTAGCAATAAAAATAAGTGTGCGGCGGAGAACACGAATGGCGGGAGAAAACGACGAGGGTGCCGGCTTGTCACTACAAGCGGAGGTGAGGTGAGAGCAGCTGCATATCATATGTCGACTCCAGACTTTGCTAGCTGAACACTGTTGAGGGTTTGATAGAAGTTTGTTATTGGTTTCATTGGAGATGTTGTGAATATCGTGTTGAGGTGTAGCTCAGTGACGTATAGCTGCGCTGAACCATTAAACCGTGCATTATGAATACGTTTATATATGTTTGCTACTGTTGTGTTGGAGTGATGATCAGTTTATATCACTAGCGATACCTATTCCATTACGGCACTCTTTTTTTTGGAGGGGGGTATTTTTAACTCTTGCCCCCAGCGGCACATGGACTCGTTACGCCACTGTTTACTCTATGGATCGAATGGCCCTGACTTTCACCAACTTTAGAGCAAGATACGATGTCATCCTCCAATGTTAGTGTCAGGACTGATCATTCGTTGTCAACAGTTACAAATGTGTAATTGCATTAACCTAGCTTACACCAACCCATGGAGCAACACATGGTAGAAGAGCAGCAGTTATCACAGCAATGGTCTTTTCATCTTTAACTCTTTCCCATGATTACATCATTTCTGCCGCAAATAATAATTAATTCAGTGGCGCTACCTGGGAACTACCCGGCCGCTAAATGTATCCATTAAACATGTAAATTGGTAAAATTACTCTAAATAACTACTTTCGTACTTTTTTAAACGCATCACCAGTTAGGAGATGAGAGGCGAACGATCCAAGAAAAGGAATGAACGTAGAAAGAAGCGAGCAGACATCGGGATTTGGGAGGTTTACACTGTCTACTAATTAAAATTATATATATCTATATATAAATATATATATGTATACATATGCATATATGTATGTATGTATATATATATATATACATATGTATATATATACATAGGGTCGTTCAAGGTAAACCGAACCAATTAGCACTTATCTTGATTTCTAACGACTCCCCTTGGCCACATCCAGCCGCCCAAGCGTTAAAATGGTGCAAAAGGTCAGTTTCATGTGACATTAAGATAAACCGAAACAATGTTCAGGTTATATACATAGTTATTTATTTATACAGACATGCACGCAATATGTATATATATATATATACATATATATATATATATGTATATATATATATGTAAATATATATATATATGTATATATATATATGTATATATATATACATATACTCGCAAGTGTGTGTGTACGTGCGTGCGTGTGTGTGGGTGTCCGTCCATCCGTCAGTCCGTCCGTCCGTCTGTCCGTCCGTCCGTGCATGCATGCGGGTGCGCGCGTTTGTGCCAACTTATTTATCAAGTAATAATTTCTTTGTGTGGACTCGTTGCAGCGGTTTCGATGACGTTGTTAGTTCTTCACCCGGGGACGGCACATCAAACAAGGTCTGGACATCAAGTAGCGAGACAGAATGACCGGCGACCTCGGCCAACGGCTGAGACTGACCAAACAAAGAAGAGGACGAACTCGAGCGATATTGACGTGACTCATGAGGTTGTAGGGCAAGTTAACAATTAACATTAGTGCATCAATAATTTGCCTTAATCGATGTTACCGAGGAATACTATCGATAGCACCAGCAGTTAGCAAACAAATTAGCTGAGCCACTGTAATTTTTTTCGTAAACATAAAATTATTATAATATTATATATGTGGCTGCGTTTCTGCCTATGATTGATACCATCAAAAATAGATAAGCGAGCGAAAAATGAACAACTGAAAACACGTCCCAAAAATGTTTTTTTAACAATTGCTTGTAACATTCCTTTTCGTCCGATCCAAACAATCTTGATATCGTTTGAAAGCTTACGACTTCTGCTATTCAAATATATATATATATATATATAAATGGTTTCCTGATAGTAGTTCCTAAAATAAACTATAAACGGACATACAACGGTGTCGGTTCCGGTGTCATAGATTGAATCACTACTATCTGATTTCATGGTATATGCCCCACCCACTTTCAAACGGCTGCTAAAATGACATACGCGAAGTAGGCGTGACGTCACAATCACGTATATCAACCAACCAAGGCAACGAATTTTTACCCGTTGGTTGGCGTACGTTATTGTGACGTCACGCCGACGTAGATATATATATATCGGCTTTACTGCGGTCAAAGCACATCAGTTTCGTTGCGATTTAAAAGTGGGTGGAGTTTATAACATGACATCAAGAAATGGTGAAGTGCGCATGTCTGAACCTATGCAAATGAGAAAAACAGCGCCGCAATCGGAAGATTATTGTACTGAATGCCCGCCGTCAACATCGTTCGGAACCGTACAAAACATAGATTCATAGATTTATGGGGGTACTTTGTTGGGAGAGAAGATATGTACATGAGAGATGGCCTCCATCTAAGTGGAAAGGGGGCAGCAGTATTCTCAGAGAATCTGCTGCGATCTGTTGACAGTTGGACAGGTTGCATCTATTTAAACTAAATTCGCAGGGGGAACTCGCAGAGAAGCCTGAAACTGGAGGCATAGATCAAGACAGCAAAAATAATTTAGCAAAGAAGAGTCTGGAAAACTCTTCTGAAGGTGGGTATAAATGTGTTTGTTTAAATGCAAGGAGTATAGTAAACAAAAGAAATGAACTAAACATTATGATAGAAGATATTGACCCTCACATAATAGGTATAACCGATTCATGGGCAACCACCGATATATCAGATGCCGAATTGGGACTGACAGGATATGTAATGTTTAGGAAAGATAGAATAGGAAGAATGGGAGGTGGAGTTATTTTATATATTAAAGAATCTATCCCGGCTTATGAAATAAAATTAGACAGAGAAGCAGATTGCGAAGAAGCTGTTTGGTGTAACATAGTTACAGGAAACTCAACGAATACGGTTGGATTAGTTTATTGAAGTCCAAACGTAAGCATAGAAGAGAATGAAAAAATACAAAACGCTATAAGGGAAGTGAGCAAACGGGACTCTGTTATTATGGGGGATTTTAACCATGGGCATATAAAATGGAAATCTCTACAGAGTATGGGTAGTGAGGACCACAAGTTTTTAGTTTTAGTACAAGATATTTTCCTTTCTCAACATATGCTAGAACCAACCAGGGGAGAGAATGTGTTAGACTTAGTTTTGTCCTCACATAATGAATTAGTTGACAATGTCAAGATATGTGACCCACTGGGGAATAGTGATCACAAACAGATACATTTTACCATCAAAGTAAAATCAGAAAGGAATAGTAAAAAGCAGTACAGGAGAAATTTCCACAAAGGAAAATATAAGGAAATATTTAGCAAAGATAGACTGGAATAACACACTGAAGAATAAGACAGCAACAGAATGCTGGCATATCTTAAAGAGTGAAATTGAATGCATCATCGTCAAATTTGTTCACTTAAAAAACACGGGAAACGGTCCAAAAAGAAACACTTATCGAAAGAAATCATTAGAAAAATTAAGTATAAACAAATGATGTGGAAGTCATATAGACGTACTGGAAATGACGAAGACTACAACCTTTATAAAGAAGCACTAAACCAAGCTACAGCTGAAATTAGAAATTCAAAGAGAAGCTATGAACATAAATTAGCTTGTAATATAAAACATGACAGAATCAGACTATTTAAGACAGTTAATTGTAACCCCAGAAATGGTAGCTAAGAAAATTAGGGCTATGAAGGATAATAAATCACCTGGAGTGGATAGTATTCCACCCAAACTACTATTGGAAATTCTAGAACAAATTAGCATACCGCTTGCAACAGTTTTTAACTTGTCATTAGAAGAGGGAGTGGTTCCTTTAGAATGGAAAGAGGCAAACATTATACCGTTATTTAAAAAAGGTTCGAGAAACATGTCAAATAATTATAGACCAGTTAGTTTAACATCGGTGATTTGTAAATTATTAGAAAGACTAATTAAAGATCACATGGTGGATTTTCTTGTTAAACATAACTTGATAAACCTGAAATGATATAGACAATAGTATAATACTTTTATTGTGTATATCGTACAATCCGAATATGGCCGTGCACGCTGCCTCCGCCAACCAACATGTGTGCCCCGTAAGTGCGCGAGGCTCGTAAGGGTAATGGTAATTCGAGATGCGTGTGATCTATCATTACATCCCCCTTGTTATATAAAAAAAATAACAAACAAAAACCAGAATCTCAACAGCGAACAGGCAAAGCAAGATAAAATAATAATAATAATTATAGGGTATATTAGTGTCACTACAGGTCAAGGATGCGCCTGGGTTTGTGCACTCTTCCCGCCCTGGTTCTGTAGGGGTGCGGTGAGACCGTATCTTGCGTAGGCGACGCGGGTTGCACGGTGGATGTCGGCGTTGCAGCTGGCTCCGACGTGTTGACTGGGCAAAGTGCGCACGCCTCGCTGGCGGGAGTGTTGTCTTCGTCGAGACATCCGAGCTGCTCGTCGATATCAGGGAGGGGGTCGGCGACAGGTCGTTCGCGCGTCTTCAAAAGGTGTTTCCGATTTCGTCGGTATACTCCTCGTTCAGATCGGACAATGTATGAGCGCGGTGTCTTCGGTTGTGGCGTTTGAATGACAACGGCAGATTCCCAGTGTGGCTTTGGGTCGGTGATGCGTATGCGTATGCGTTCGTTGACGTGGAGTGGTTGGAGGTCTTTGGCAGACTTGTCGTATTGTTCTTTCTGATTTGATTGTTTGCGTTCGAGCATGTCCTCGATGACGCTACGCTCAACCACTGCAGGTTGCAGATGCCTCGGTGCGCACGGTATCGACGACCGCAAACGACGAGACATTGCAAGCTGCGCAGGTGATGCGAGTCCATGCACGGGGGTGTTTCGCAATTCGAGTAGGCCCAAGTAAGGGTCTGTCTTCCCGTGTTTGGCCTTCTTGAACAGTCTTTTGATGGTTTGAACCGTTCTTTCGGCAAGACCATTCGATGTCGGGTATGTAGGGCTGGAGGTTGTGTGCTCGAAATCCCACTGTTTTGCGAATCTCTGAAACTCGGCACTCGAAAATTGAGGGCCGTTGTCGCTAACAAGTTTTTGGCACTGACCATGGCGCGCCAGGATTCCTTTGATTTTATTAATGACGGTGGTAGATTTTGTGTCTCGTAGATACTCCACCTCAGGGAAGTTACTGTAGTAATCCGCTACAACAACGTAGTTACGACCGTCGAGATTAAACAGATCTGTCGCTACAACCTGCCATGGCAACGAGGGTATCGGATGGTTTATCAGAGTCTCTTTTTGGTTGGCATTTCTGTGCATCTGGCACGTGCTGCAGTTGGCGACAGTTTTCTCGATGTCGGCGTTCATACCGGGCCAGAACAGTGCCATACGTGCCCGTGATCGACACTTCTCGACCCCGAAGTGTCCTTCGTGTATTCGTGTTAGCATTTCTGGGCGCAATGCGTTGGGGACTACGATTCTGTCCGTCTTGAATATTAGGCCGTCTGCGTGCATCAACTCATCTCGGTGATTCCAGTGATCGCTGATGGCAGTGGGGCACTCCTTACGCTGGCTGGGCCACCCCGATATAATCACGTGCTTTAACGTCTGCATGCGGGGGTCGTTCGCGGTGCTGGTCCGGATCTCTGCCAATTTTTTGTCGCTGATCGGGAGAGTTGCCATCAGATGGTGGACGGCTATGTCTGGTTCTTCTGAGAATTCATCGTAGATCGGCACAGCGTTTGCAGTGAGGTTACGGCTCAAACAGTCGGTTACTGGTATTTCCTTACCAGGTTTGTGGACGATGTGAATATCATACATGTATCGCTGTAATTCGACAATCATGCTTTGCAGGCGTTTTGGGGCTGCCGATAGTGGCTTGCGCATGATGGATTCAAGTGGTTTGTGGTCAGATTCCAGTTGTTTTGCGTCCGTACATGTATTGGCGGAATCTGTTGCACCCGTGTACAATGGCTAGCATCTCTCGTTCGATCGTAGCCCAATTTTGTTTGGACTGGTCCACAGCTCGTGACATGTACTCGATTGGGCGTCCTTCTTGCATGAGTGTGGCACTCGTCGCTTTTGATGAGGCGTCGACTTGTAGTGTCAGCTCCTTCTTTGGATCGTAGAAAGCTAACACGGGTGCTTTTGTGATGATCTCCTTCATCTTTGCGAATGCAGATTCTTGTTGCGCATCCCACACGAATTCGGATTCTTTCTTCAAGAGATCGCGCATCGAGGCAGTGATTTCACTCAGTTTTGGCGCAAACTTAGCAAGATAGTTGGCCATACCAAGTATGGTCTGTAGCTCGGCTTTGTTAGCGGGGCTTGCCATTTTGACGATAGCTTCTATCTTTTTGGGGTCTGGTTTGATGCCCTCGGCAGATATGACGTGACCATAGTATGCAACCTCTGGCAAATTAAAACGACATTTGTCCATGTTGAAACGTTGACCACTTTGGCGAGCTCGTTGAAACGCTGCGCGTAGTGTAAGAAGGTGTTCTTCTTTTGACGTGCCTGCGACAAGTACGTCGTCGCTGATGCCAGTAACATGTGGCAAACCTTCGTATGTCTCATCGACACGGCGCTAAAAAATGTCTTGAGCTGCGTTGATTCCGAATGGCATGCGTAGGTATCGGTATCGTCCATATGGTGTGTTGAATGTTGTCAATCGAGATGTTGAGTCTGTCAGTTTTATCTGCCAGTAACCACTTCGTGCGTTAAGCAGCGAGAAGTATTTTGCGCCTGTCAGCGTGCTGGTGACGCCCTCTAGCGTCGGTACTGGGTAGTACGGTCGTTTTATCGCATTGTTCAGGTCGCGAGGGTCCAGGCACACACGTATGTCACCATTACGCTTTTGCACGACAACCATGGAATTTACCCAGTCCGTGGGCTCCGTTACTTTCACAATGATGTTGCTGGCTTCCATACGTGAGAGTTCTTCCTTGACCTTGTCGCGAAGTGCCACTGGTATGCTGCGTGGCGGATGTACGACAGGATTTGCATCAGGGTGTAACGTGAACGAGTGTTCCCCAGGAAATTCACCGATGCCCTCGAACAAGTCACTATACTCGGCGAGCAGTCGCGCAACATCTTCATCGCGACCGGGTTTATACTCGACGTTGTCCTCATCATCGTTACCGGATAGTTCATCACAGTTGCGTCGAAAGTCGGCATCAACGTCGTCGCCAGACTTACCGTAATCGACAGACATTACAAGCTGTATGATTCGCATCTCGATGCAAGATGCCAGCCCCAAGATTGGAGGAGCTCGCGCGTCGACCACCTGGAATTGGAGTGCATAGCTTTTGTTTTTGTGCGAACAACGAAGCTCACATGTACCCAAGTTCTTGAGGGCATGGCCACCGTAACCTTGAAGTGTTACTTTGCTGCTTTGTAGCTTGTTGCACTTTTGCTTGGCTCGGAGCTTGTCATACACGGACTTAGGTAGAATGTTCACCTGTGCCCCCGTGTCTATTTTGAGCTTTAGTTTTGTGTTGTTGGACGTGACTGTAACATATGCCTGATCTTTATTGTATGGGTGAGAGCCAACATTATCAACACAGAACTCATCATTTACGTCGCTGTCGCTGTCTTCAATGTCAGGCTGATCAACGCTGTTGACGTTCTTCTGGCGGCACACGGCGGCGAAGTGGTTTCGCCGTTTGCATTTGTTGCAGGTGCGGCCTCGAGCAGGACAGTCGTCCTTATTCGTGTGCTGACTGTATCCGCAGTATCCACACGTCTTCTTCGTCTGACTGCTGTGTATGTCGAGGGAAGCTCGTGGCGTTTCTGTTAGCTTTAACACGGCGTGTTTGTTTTGATTTGACCATCTGGACATCTGTTGGTTCACTGATCATGTTGTTTAGTTGTTGTTGCGCGCTTTCATGCGCGCGCGCGATATCGATGGCGTTTATTAAACTCAGTTCTTCGCCGACGTTTATGAACTTTTCAAGTACCTTCCGCGCGTTCGTGCCATATACAAGCCTGTCCCGGATCATGTCATCAATGATGTTGGCTTGGAAACCGCAATCACGTGCGAGTATTTTTACATCCATGATGAAACTCTCAACAGGTTCGCCAACCCCTTGCACGCGGTTGTAGAATTTATATCGGCTGAATATGACGTTACTCTTCGGTGTTACGTACGCGCGAAATTTGGCCCACACTGTGTCCAAATTTTGTCTTTGTCCGTCGTCGTTATCGAATTGGAATGTGGAGTGGATTTCGCGGCCCTTCTCTCCCACCCACAACAACAGATAACTCACTTGTTGCACCTCTGTTTTGTCGTGTAACGGCCCAGCGAACATTAGCCGTGCGTGTTTTTCGAATTTTGTCCATGTTTCTGACAGCGCCGGCGAGTCCCAGTCCAGCGTCGGATATAACGCGCTATTTTGGTCCATGATGTCCTTCTACGGCGACACGACACGTTGCTGCGTGTCTCTGGACGTGTGTTCCCTATTTTCTGACACCATGAAATGATATAGACAATAGTATAATACTTTTATTGTGTATATCGTACAATCCGAATATGGCCGTGCACGCCGCCTCCGCCAACCAACAGGTGTGCCCCGAAAGTGCGCGAGGCTCGTAAGGGTAATGGTAATTCGAGATGCGTGTGATCTATCATTACAAAACCCATCTCAACATGGGTTTCTAAATGCGAGGTCACAAATATGTTATGTTTTTTGGAAGATATCACTAAGTGGGTAGATGAGGGATCACCAGTAGATACCATCTACTTAGATTTTCAAAAAGCTTTCGACAAAGTGCCCCATCAAAGATTACTACTTAAACTAAAGGCCCATGGCATAGGAAATTGTATAATTATCTGGTTAGAAAAATGGCTGATTGACAGAAGACAACGGGTAGTTGTTGATGGGTAGGCTTCAAACTGGAAATCAGTTTTGAGTGGGGTTCCACAGGGATCAGTACTAGGACCTATATTATTCTTAATATATATAAACGATTTGGACGACGATATAGCTAGCAAGGTGTTGAAATTTGCAGATAATACAAAAGTGTTTAGAAGGATTAAAAGTGATGGAGATAGACAGCATTTACAAGATGATCTTGACAGGTTGATCAAATGGTCTGAAAAGTGGCAAATGTTGTTCAATTTTGGGAAATGTAAATGCTTTCACACAGGACATGGGAACGAATATGTAGAATATACAATGGGGGAACTGTACTAAGTACTACTGTAAAAGAAAACGACTTTGGGCTGACAATTAGTGCTGACATGAAGGTTTTAGAGCAGTGTGGAATTGCAGCTTCAAAAGGAAATCAAATCCTTGGATTGATTAGGCAAAATATAGCATATAAAGAAAAAGAACTAATAATACCGCTGTACAAAACAATAGTTATGCCTCATTTAGAATATTGTATACAAGCGTGGATTGTCTACGATGACACCGGTAGCTTCTGGTAATATTGCCCACGTCAATAGCACAAAGCCGACAGCACTTGTTCGTCCAGCAACGTCATTGCTGGAGAAGGCAAACGTGTCGCAAGAGGTTTCGCACGAATTCAATAGTAGAGGAAAGCCTGAATTCGAAAAGCGCCACCAACGAGTGCCGGCTGATGGATATGCGCGTGCAATTCGCCAGATGTCACTGCGTCAGCAGCAGCAACGTCATCATCAGCAGCAGCAACAGGAGCAAAAGCTGCAGCAGCAGCAACCCGGCGACGTCTTCCTGCGGTATTCGCAGTGCCTGTCCCGACAGGCGGCACGAGTGTCGCCGTGCACGTCTCACCTCCAGACGGCGTGCCAGTCGTCTAACTTGCGAGTCGTTAAAACAGTCCGAGCCGCCATGTTGGAAATGGACGAGCTGTTCCGGACTTTGCGTAACTTCCGGCTCGTGCATCTCATCAGGGACCCGCGCGGAGTTGTCTACTCCCGACGCAAATACCCCGCATGTCGCGGCATTGGATCCACATATGACGTAGTGGCGGAAGCACGTATTTACAGTCAGAACATCTTGCGCGACATCGAAGAGAGACGAACTCTCGAAGCACGGTGAGTATAATACAAAACCATTCGATGCTGCCAATATAATAATAATGCATTGGTACCCTTTAAGACACATGCATTGTAGTAAACTATTTGTATTTGGAGTCAGTCCGTTACTAACGTCGAATTACTATTCCTGGTTATTGATAGTTTCATACTAGATAACAATGAATAGTAGGTAAACAACACCTCTTACAAAAGGCACTCTGAATAAGGTGAAACACATTTGAATACCCATATTCAATCTAACCGGCACAAATCATGATACATTTTCTTCATGGACTTTGACCAAAACAGGTTGTAACCTTTTAAACATAAGCTACATCAGCACAAACACACACGCTCAAGTAACACGCACATACACGCGCACGCAAGCACGAATACACACACACACACACACACACACACACACACATACACACACACACACACACACACACACACACACACACACACACACACACACACACACACACACACACACACACACACACACACACCACAACAACATACATACAACGCACACTATGCCATACACACC